>CBVK0100580369.1:0-13276 GCA_900067695.1 Picea abies | reverse complement strand
AGAGATACACAAGATAGCAGCAAGGCCACAGATCTTTCCCTATTATGATATGATCAAATGGGCGTTGGACCATGTAGATATCCCGACTAGGATGATATTCAACGAGTAGAAGGTGGCAATTGGGACATTCAGGCCAGAGCATATACAGGCAGTGTACAAGTTGTCTCCCACACCAAGATTTAATCACAATGCCAAATTCTTAGAGGGTTTCAAAAAGAAAGAATGGGATCAATTTGGGAAAATCTTATCCGACCTGATCAAAGACTGGTGTTCGCACCCAGTGAAATTCAAAGCCGATTCCAATGGAATTTATTCAATCTCATTGTTAGAGCCACAATTCATGTATATAGCGATGATGGTTTGTAGAATGTATGGGAAGGAGGATACCGCTCACTTCTTTCTCCCATGGGTACCACTTATTCACAGAGTAGCTGAGAGATTCTCTTTCGACTGGGCGAAATTGTTGTCAGATAGTCTGGCCAGTTAGATTACAGAATATTGAGCACAAAAGGAGAGCGGGAAAGTATCTTCATTTTTCATGTCTGCTTACATTATGGATGCTATTTTCTTCATGACACCTTTTCCATTAATGAGCTAGCACTGGACTCCAAATAATGCAGAACCTATTCATGTGTACCACTCGAAAATCTGGGAAGATAAAGCCAAAGAATTCGTCTATGAGATTTTCAACTGGGTAATGTTACCAATGCATGTCTCTATCTTTGGCCATCCGCTTCCCAAGATTTAAGATAAAATCATGGCCAACCTAAGAAGTGTGGCATATTGGTATATAGAAGCAGAGTTTTCGTATCTTAGGGTTTTTGGAAGCTCTGTTCCCCCATATGCCCTGCCACTATTCTTGCCAGATAAACTAGTGTGTCATGAGATCGCCAGGCAAACTGTGCTCAGTGGGATAAGCAAAGAGCTCAAAGGAGTTCAGAAGAAGGTATGGCTACCCTTCCCCATTCACATTAGTATATATTCTTTATTATGTTTCAGCCATGCCAAACGGGAAAGTATCTTCATTTTTCATGTCTGCTTACATTATGGATGCTATTTTCTTCATGACACCTTTTCCATTAATGAGCTAGCACTGGACTCCAAATAATGCAGAACCTATTCATGTGTACCACTCGAAAATCTGGGAAGATAAAGCCAAAGAATTCGTCTATGAGATTTTCAACTGGGTAATGTTACCAATGCATGTCTCTATCTTTGGCCATCCGCTTCCCAAGATTTAAGATAAAATCATGGCCAACCTAAGAAGTGTGGCATATTGGTATATAGAAGCAGAGTTTTCGTATCTTAGGGTTTTTGGAAGCTCTGTTCCCCCATATGCCCTGCCACTATTCTTGCCAGATAAACTAGTGTGTCATGAGATCGCCAGGCAAACTGTGCTCAGTGGGATAAGCAAAGAGCTCAAAGGAGTTCAGAAGAAGGTATGGCTACCCTTCCCCATTCACATTAGTATATATTCTTTATTATGTTTCAGCCATGCCAAAGCAGAGGCCGCGGCCTTGGAGGAAATGAAATTGGTAGACATTGGTAGAGCATGCAGACTCACCTCATGATGAAGTTTTCTGAGGAGCAAGGTCCTTCTTAGAATTCTTAAGTTGGATTCAAGCTCTTCTCCCCAGAGATATGGTCAATTTCTATAAATTCTAGGAGCACCGGAGAAGTTGCCTCCCTAAAGTTTTATAGGGAAGAACCTCAAAAACTCCAAGTACATAGCAAGCAGAAGCTAAAGGTTCAATGGACACAAACCCTAGCAAACAAGAGACTTGGGAAAAGAAAGAAGAAACTGAGACCTTGAATTAGGAAGCCGAGATCCCCAATCAAGAAGAAGGAAACCTAGAGATAGTCAAGCAGAGATACCCCTGAACAGGGTAGGTGACATACCATTTCTTACATCAAGTGAGTCGGCCACAGACGCTACCATGAAACAATCATACAAGGAAATCGACAACCCCATTGCATCCATCACACCCTTACAATTTACAAAGGGGAACCCTGATGCAGAGATAATAGTAAAAGAAGATCTAACACCTATCTCTGTAGAAGAATTGCCTCCTAATGACTTTTTTTTTATAAAGAAAAGGAAGGTTGTGGTGAAGCAAGAAACATACCAAAGAGCGAGCGCATCAGTTAAAAAATACAAAATTTTAACGTATGGAGAAGCCCTGGAAGAGGAAGAATTTTCCGATGAGATAGCAGGAACACTAGGGGCTTATGCGATGACCAACCAATATTCAGTTGGAACCTTGAAGGGACGATTGAAAAAAATGAACCTGTTAATTGGAAAATTGCAGGCTCAGTTAGCAACGGTAGGGGTGAATGCTAAGAATGAGGAAAACAAATATTTTGAGCAAGCCAAAGTAGATTATCAATAGGAAATCAAGCAACTCAAATCCTATCTCAAGAAGATGCATCAGTCGGCACAAATAATCCAAACACAGGTAAATCAACAGGAGGAATTAATAAAACAGTTGTAAGCTAAATTAATTTTTGTTGAAAGCCAGGTCATAGACATAACGGTATTCCAATCCCAAGCCACGGAAATACAAAAGAAGGTAGAAGTGGCTCAACAGGATCTACTTACTAAAGTAGAAACCATCCAAAATCATTTTCAGACAATAGAACAGGTGCTAAAGGATATCTCCTTGAGAGAAAGAGAATCTGAGGTGGCTCGGGTTGCTTTCCAGTAGGCTATTATAGCAACAGCTAAAGAAGAAATAGTCATTACTTCCAGATTGTCCATTCCAGAGAAAACCAGAGGCAACATCTTGTTGAAGGCGTGGTAGCATAATATATCTAAGAACAAAAAAAAGGATAAAGAGATGAGAGATGCTTGTGAAGAAATATTCGTCTTGATAAATAAAAATTTGTTAGATCTTGATAAGGAAAGTAGTGTTGGAACACTAGGAAAAATTGACATAGCCAAACATCTGCTTGACATCAAGGAAAATGTGGAAAAAGAACAAGTTGAATTATCCTAGGTAAGTCAGGTCGATACTGTCCAAGTGGATAAATGGTTAATAAATCCAAGCTTACAATTATGGTCCATCATCACAGAAGACCGACAAGTAGGGAAACAATTGCCATAGTTGGCAAAGAATTGTTACACTTTTGAGGCGAACAACCAAACAAAACCTTCCAAGTTGATAGCCCAGTTGATAGTGCGTCACTTGTATTAAGCAAGGGAAAGGGCAGACTTCTAGACGCAAATAGTAACATATGTTTATTCCATCTTATTTTTGGAGCTAGAGAACAAAGAAAAGAAGACACCCTGCCCGCATGGAGGAAGACAAGGGACCGGGAAGTGAAACACTTCATTTTTTCATTTGTAACGGAAACTTTTAGAATGATTAGAATTCGAAGCATTTTAATCTTGTATAAATATACATTTTGAAAATAGAACAAGGGATTTTTTCTTTTGGCCAGATTGTAATAGAGAAATTTTCCTTCGCCAGAATTAATACAAGAGAAATTGAAGACTCCATATTCTATCAAGACTGAGTTATGTGTTTTCCTTCATTATTTCGTATTTAGCATCATTTCCTTTATATATCTTTGATGAATGCTTAATTGCAATTTAGTACAACCTCTACTGTGGTGATCAACTGTTTTAGTCATCTAATCATTTACATATTTTCCTCTGTATTGGCTATCAATAGGTACAAGACATTTGAATTACTTAGATTTATATATCTTATGCTTCATTAAAGTTTTCCTGTCTATTTTCTTCTTCTGTCGCAAGGTGAGATTTTTCTTTGATGGATGCCTCACATTGTTCAATAGCTTTATGTTTTCTTTCATTTCATACATGATTTTCAAGGTTATCTCAGATACGAAAAACAGACTTTGATTTTGTTATATGATTAATTCAAAGTTTTGGGAATTTTTCTCATACAATCTAAAATAGAATTAGCAACCTAAAAAGAAACATCCCTTAAATTTATGTTCCTCCATGACTGTGCCTGCTACAAGACAACCCAATATAGAACCCAGACTCACAGATCAAACCAGCATCACTTTAAACCTGTTTGACACCATCCTAAAAACTGCCACCACCCGGGTCGAACTCGAACGTTCATGGGCAACCATTGAATGGGACATAAGCATTCAGGAACAATTGGAAGCTAGACATAGACAACTCAAAAATCAGCCTTATATTATTTTCCTAAAAGTTGTTTTCTTCCTCGTTTATCATTTACCCTCTTTTCAGATGCCTAGACTCTATACTTTATAGCCTTAAGTACAGACTCCGGAACAACACATGGCACGTTGTCTGTTTCTTTATGTTGTAGCATGGATCTTGATTTATGCATGAGGTTCTTTCATGGTTTTGATTTCAGATAGAGATTTGTTCATAAGCAAGTTTTTGGAGTAGCATAGTCATCCTATGGGTGGTTGGGTACGTTACAGATTGGTATCATGCCCAGCCTATGGGTGGTTGGGTATGTTACAGATTGGTATTGTGCCTAGCCTATGAGGGGATGGGTATGTTACAGAATGGTATCAGAGATATTGGCTGAAACATCGGGCTAATATGGGCCAGATCTATTGGTCAGAGTCTTGTGGTTGAGATCGATTATGACCTTGAAATCGTAAATATTAGGAGGAATGGAATTGCAGAAGTCGGAGTGTCAAAGCTCCTTTGTAAGGGATCATGGGATCGTGATCATCCCTTTCGAATTTGGGAATGATCACCATAGCGGGATTGAGGGACATCCAGATCGTTGGATCAGAGGGCAAGTGAATAAGGGTTTTCTGATGAAGTTGAAACAAGAGGTTGGGTAATATTAAGTCCCAACCATCAGATCTAGCTGGTCAATCGTCAACCATCTATCGAAGCCAAGCGGGAAAGGAAAAAACTTTGATCTTCTCTATTTTGTCAATCTTGGTAGGAAGGAAAATCCTAAACTTCCAAAGGGCGGAGTAGCGAAGTCCTGTTAGTCGTCTGATCTAATAGGAGGCTCGGGGAATCTCCTCCTTCAATCGTGGTCATCCAACGTTGACCGCTTCAGGAGATTTCACTTTGGGAGTTTTAAAATTTGTTGAACTAATACAACTCAGAGCCCCAAAGTCCCAGAATTCCCTTCAACTGTTAGATCAATAGAAGGACTTCGAGAGTGTTCCAGGTCATCAGATCTAGCAGTGGTGGAGGGTTAGTGAAGTTAGTACTTCGGAAATTTGCCACTTCGACGATTTATGGGTATGTTGCAGATCAAATCCCTAAATTGTTAGATCCCTGAAGTGTTGAATTCACAAAAGTGTAAAGCTGTGAAGTTACACGAGCCATCGGATATGAAGCAGATATTGTGGATCGTTCATGTGGATGATGGCGTGTCTTATGCCACATGGTAGGGGTGTCGTTTGGGGACACATGTCACCTAGATTCAGTATCTTTTGGACCCCAACCTATTCATTTTTTAGTGACACGTGGCACATATTCCAAGGGTCCACATCACCGTAGGTGACATCAACATGCCTTGTCATCTCCAGGAGTATGATCTCTGGGGGTGTCCAAGGTCTCTACCAGTGAAAATTGTCAAAGACCAAAGTCATGAATGTATGCAAGACATCGAGATCCTTCAAGTAGCTTATGAAACTGAATCTTCCATCAATTCTTCTAAATATACCGAGCACTTACACTTCCATATTAGTCGGGCTCAGTAATATACCCCATTCCACCATCAACATTTTTATCCACACGTGTATTTCATTAATCAATTTTTTCATTTCTTGACATTCCACCACAAACTCCAAAGAATAACCTTCTACAACATCCTTAAACAAAAACTCCACTACTCGAGTCAATTCATGGTCATACAAATGGATATTTAGCAAATTCTTGGTATTCCACTCAATTCTTTCCCATGGAAGCTAATGTTGATGCCGCTCCATAAGTCTTTCCAACCATTTGTGTAAATTTACTAGAATCTCAACCTAGAAAATCTCATGTAGAGACTCAAGCATGTTCTTACCTTTCTTGGTAGGTGAACTCATGAATCCTTACTTCTAACCTATCTTGAAGCTCAACCTTCATTGACTTCCATTGTATCTTTTCTACTTTGAATTCATTAAAGTATTAGCAATAGAACCATGTTTTTGTCTCTATGATAGACTCGAGGTATATAGAAGGTGTCCATTAATGGACAACAATAGTCGAGTATTCCAACATATTCAATATTCCAAAGGAAGGAGGTTTCACTTTATGCATGTTTGATCATTACCAATCAATTTATGTGCATAGTACTGAAGATTTAGTGCATATGCAGTAAAGACAACAATATAGAGGCTATCAATATACATCCTAATAACATACACATGAGCATAACTATTAAGACCTAAATATTGGCTCATTACCCATTAATTAGGGCATATTACATTAGTAATGTTATTTTATTTTTGTCGGCTTGGATCCATTAGTTGTAATTTTACCTCCTAGTCTCCTCTATATATCAAGGAGACCTTTTCATTAAATATGAAGAACATAGAGATGGTTAAGATAATAACCTTCTCCTTGAGCTCTATTTTCCACTCGCCTTTATAGACCCATAAAAATTATGCTCACAACTAGTGCATCGAAGAGGTTAACATAGACAACTTCTATGTCCATGTTCCCTCTCCTCACTGCACTCTTCTCTAGGGGTTGAAGGTTTGACCCCTCTATCGAGATAGTGTAACAAATCTACCATGATCTAACTATACTGATGCAATCTCTTTGCAATAGGAGGATGTTGGGAAGGGGGGTAAGGCCTTCACTTGGGGGGATGAGGACCTCACATGGGATCGTGCCTAGCATGATCTTCGTTCTGTGTGAACCCTCGACCCACCCCGTGTAAGTAACCAATGTCAAAGTAGCTCACATTGTGACCCAAAATAATTTTTTCCAATATTTTTCTAAAAAAATATAAAAGAACCTCCCTATTATTGCATAAAGGTGCATCAAATACCATGAACCACATGTCTATCTAGTTTTGAAGAATTTGTGGGTAGATTCACTAGTCAATACAAATATGTTTCTTGGTTATAGGTGGTTGTTTTCTAGATCGAGGATCAATAATAAGAGACATGAGATATTGTTTTGAAATACTAGAGTCCCTAACTTGGTTTATATCCATTCTAGATGTGTATTCAGAAACAAAAGTTAATTTCCTTGGGGAACTTGCAATGGACCTTACAATGACATCCAATGAAGTGGCCAAGGAGGTTCTTTCATTCCCCTTAAATCATTGACAAGTGATCTCAAAGAAACCAACCACTCATCAATCTCTATGTTTATATTTGGTGGTTGTGGTGGGTTGGGGTTTTCCTCTCCTTGGTTTGCTTGTGAGAGGTTTTCATGGTCTTGGGGTTCCATTTTAATAATATTTGTTGCAATTTAATAAGTACACTTATGACAAAGGTATTACAAACAACAATTTCATTTTATCTAAACAAAATCATTAACATAATTTTGTGTAAAATAGAGAAAATCTATGGATCATCTTTACAATGAACTTGAAAAAAACATACACAATATTAGTGAATTCTTGAGAGATTTACATTCAAGTATCAATTATGTGTATTAATTAGTTTCTTCCATGTTTATTCTGTTCTCTTCAAATTTTTCATTAAACCACACATTTGTAGTGAACCTTGCTAATACATTTTCAATGCCATGTGAAGTTCCTAGGAATGGGTGAGGTTTCTAGGAATATGCACACTTTCTTTTCAATGTGCCTATGTGGGAGAGAGTGGAGGTTTAATATTTTTCTAACCTCTAACATCAAGAACACGTTCAAATTCTCATGCATTCCTAAGGATGCACATTCATGGTGACCCCTTTGCCACCTTTTAGTCCAACAACTTTGTGCACACACTCACCCATGATCTTGGTTGGCAATTAATTAACATCATGATCGATTCATCCACGGTATCATTCATACATGTTTCCTTTCCTCTTTGTGGCTTAGTGACTCTTCAAGTTGGCATCTATTTCTTGGTATGTTTCTTAGTTGTAAACCATCTTGGCATTATCGCTCAATGCTTCAGAGTTTACTCTACACAGCTTGGTCCAATGACGCGTCAAGACATGGTATTGGAAGGTGATCATTGTTCAATTGGAAAATTAATTGGCGGATTTGCGCACATTGTTAAACGTTGTAGATTCAACTGAGAGGTCTCTCGGCCCACGTACTCACCATATTGGAAATCACCATGCAATAATGAAAGGTTTTGCAACAAGTACATGATGAAAGTACAACACTTTGATTCCAACATGAAGAGGTTTTTTTATCCCAACATGAAAAGGTTTTGTTGTGCCTAGGTTCCAGCGCTTTGCCTCTCTCAAAATTCAGTTGCGACGTCATCAGTAGACATTTTGCCTCCCCGCTTGAACCATAATTATTCTATCATCAAGTTGGACCTTCGATATGAAGGGCCATACCCTATCTTCTTAATTGAATGTACTGCTTCTTTATACTGAGCGGCGAGCCTTGTCTAGGTCTGCTCAGGTAGTCTCGCTCAGTTTTACTTAATGAAAATATCTGCCAATTTCTTTTTAAAAAATAATATAAACAAATTTTTTATTTTACATATGGATAAATCCACATGTCCCTATAATATAATATAATTCATTGTTGTAACAAAGTTAAATAATAATATAACATAGTTTCATAAGCCAAAATAAAAGGTTACAGTTAAATAAGCTTAAAAAAGTCGGCTCAGTTTTAGTTAATGAAAATATCTCCCGATTTATATTACAAAAATAATATAAACAACATATTTATTTTGCATATAGATAAAGCCACATGTACCTATAATATAGTTCATTGTTGTAACAAAGTTAAATCATAATGTAACTTAGTTTGAGAAGTCAAAATAAGGGGTTACACTTTAATAAGCTTAAAAAACCAAAAAAGCATAATATAGCTTAGTTTCAAAACTCGGTTGTTACACTTTACTAAGCTTAAAAAACTAAGAAAACATAATGTAACTTAGTTTCAAAAGTCGGCTTTACATTTTAATGAGGCAATTTCTCATGTATGGTTATGGTTAGTTAAAGATATATAATATATACGTTTAACTAAAATTTACTTAAATTTATTGATGATTATGATTAGAAAAAAGTAATTATCTTATATAGAAATGATTTATGACATCTTTTTAAATTATGCAGAAAACATAATTTTTACTTCTATATTATTTTGATATACACCGTTCATATACTTAGATCAATATTATTTTCTAATAGAATTGTCATAGTTATAATTCTTTATACAACTACATTATTTTGATATACACCGTTCCATACTTAGATGAATATTATTTTCCAATATAGTTGTCCTAGTTATAATTCTTTATAGTTCCTTCGTTAAATAACTTAGTATAAACAATAACCTACAGTATATTGTTGCTTGACCAAGCAATCACAGCACACATAAAACAGTTAATTGAAAATATATAATAAAGTAAAAACGGTCCATTTTTATATTTCCTTTCCTGAGAAGAGTGCTTAGCCGTTAGGGTTTATAGTGCTTGTTTATAGTTCCACGGTTTGTGTCCTGTCAAAACGATAATCATATAATCTATTATTTCCCTATGATATCTTCAGAGTCAGTGATATCTAAATTTTTTTCCTATGCTAAGAAAACAAAGTATAACTTTCAAATTAATAATTTTTATTTTATTCATTTCATACACAATAAAAACACTAACATTAATAAAATGGCTATTCCTTCCGATATAATTATAATTACAATTCGTTCCTATATAACACTAAAAACAATAGCAATAATAAAAAGGTTATTAATTCCTATATAACACTAATAAAACGGCTATTAGTTCTTCTAGAACAATGTTCCTCAAAAGGCTGTTCATTAGAGTTTATATTGCTTGTTTATAGTTCTGAGGTTTGTGTCCACGTTTCCGAGTGCATTTGGTACTTTGCAATGTGCATGCATGGTTTGCTTTTGTCCTAAAATCAAGTTTAAATGCCATGGATATTTTTCTTCTTAATTTTCCTTTCGCCTAAAATAAGCTTTAAAGAAGTTAAGGACCTCTGAATTTTATGAAGGTAGCTGCATTTTCATACAAATCTTTTGTTCTCTCTTCGTTTTCATCATGAACAGCAAACGTTTTCCATCCCGCTGCCCATCTCAGGTTTTATGTGAGCCGACCATACAGAATAAGAAAGGATTTATGAATGCAAATAAGAAGGGATTCTCGAGCACATGTAATCTATCAGAGAATGCAGGTGAAGATTAATCAGAGAATGTACGTGAAAGTTGTAAATTGGCAATCTGAACACATGTAAATAAGAAAGCATTCCCTAACATATAATCTACCAGAGAATATAGGTGAATTTTGTAAATATGTAACACTACCAGAGAATATAGGTGAATTTTGTAAATATGTAACATATAATCTACCGGAGAATATAGCTGAATTTTGTAAATATGTAAGATTAAGGTTATGGTTTCAAAGGTTTTAATATAAAAGTTATGAAATTTGAACAAATAAACTGAAAACCAAAACATATATGAGGAAATTTAACCAGGAAACCAAAGTATATGAACCTGCTAATCTCTTTGCCGAAAGCTAGATGTTGGGCCTTTAAGATTGTTCTCTCCACTCTTATTTACAATGCTGCTTTAATGTACTCGTCTATAATACTTTTCTCCAACTTCAATAAGCTTCTAATTCCAATCATCTTCCAACTTGGCAATCACACACAAAAGAAAACTCCCTGGAAACTCCACTCCTATCTACAATGGACTCCTCTATGCTTCCTTGCTTTAACTCGAATAAGCTTCTAATTCCAATCAGCTTCCAACTCCACACACAAAATAAAAGTCCCTAAAACGTGAAAATTGCAACTCCACACACAAAATAAAAGTCCCTAAAACGTGAAAATTGAAAAGACTTGGGAATGGTAAACCTGCATAATAAAGAGGCATCCAAAGGACACTAAAGCATTAAAGAAAATGTTTGAAATCTTCACTTTTCATTTATTGTGAATATTAAAAATATTAATACTGTATGAAATATGTCCACATAAAACATATCTATGATTACAAGATCAATAAAGGAATAATAACTTTCCGTGGAAAAGTATTAAAATTTCAGTAAACTAATTATAAAGAAAATATTTGAAATTTTATAAAACATATTTATAATTAAAAGCTCAATAGTGAATTAAGAAAATGTTTGAAATCTTATAAAACACATTTATAATTAAAAGCCTAATTAAAAAAAAAAACTTTACATAGAAAAATCTTAGAATTTCATTAAACTGATTGTAAATTAAGAAAATATTTAAAATCTTAATTTTTCTTTTGGTGTGACCAATAAAAATATTGGTACGGCATGAAATAGTGTCGGCATAAAACACATCTATGATTAAAAGTTGAATAGAGGAGTAACTAGCAACAATCATTTTATAAAAGTGGTTGATATATGCCTATTTGCGTCATTTTCCACCTTTTAAAATTAATGACTTCGATCTGCTTATATCAACCACTTTTATAAAGTGGTTGTTGCTAGTTGACTAACATCAACCACTTTTATAAAGTGGTTGTTGCTAGCTGACAAACTACATACATTGGGGAAGACCATTGATATATTAATACATAATTAATATATTAAATAGATCCATTTCAGAGTATCTCATTAAGTGGAGGAAACTACCTACTGAAGATTCCACATGGGAAGATGATTCTTTTATACAGAAGCATCCATAATTATTCAATCCTTGCGGATAACACTTGTCTGAAGGGGAGGGGCATGTTAAGCCCTAAATAGTGGCACATTACCCATTAATTAGGGCATATTGCATTAGTAATGTTATTTTATTTGTCGGCTTGGGTCCATTAGTTGTAATTTTACCTCCTAGTCTCTTATATATACCAAGGAGACCTTTTCATTTGGAATCATCTTGTATTTGGAAATCTATGTGGTGTATAAGGAGGTTGCCCCCTCGAAGAGGCTTATTATCTGAAATTCTCTCTTTTTCAAGGAGTTGAGTACTTATTCTGAGGTTTTTCTATGTTATCTTTGTATTGGGTTCCTAACATTTATGGATATACTGAGCACTTACACTTCGATCTTAGTGGGGCTCAGTAATATACCCCATTCCACCATCAACATTTTTATCCACACATGTATTTCATTAATCAATTTTTTCATTTCTTGACATTCCACCACACAATCCAAAGAATAACCTTCTACAACATCCTTAAACAAAAACTCCACTACTCGAGTCAATTCATGGTCATACAAATGGATATTTAACAAATTATTGGTAGTCCACTCAATTCTTGCCCATGGAAGCTAATGTTGGTGCCGCTCCATAAGTCTTTCCAACCATTTGTGTAAAGTTACTAGAAACTCAACCTAGAAAATCTCATGCAGACACTCAAGCATGTGCTTACCTTTCTTGGTAGGTGAACTCATGAATCCTTACTTCTAGCCTATCTTGAAGCTCAACCTGCATTGACTTCCATTGCATCTTTTCTACTTTGAATTCATTAAAGTATTAGCAATAGAACCATGTTGTTGTCTCCATGATAGAATCAGGGTACATAGAAGGTGTCCAATAATGGTCCACAATAGTCGAGTATTCCGACAAATTCAATATTCTAAAGGAAGGAGGTCTCACATTGGAACATATCATGCCCAAAACTAACATTGGAACATAGGCCTCTCATAGCATAACTCAATAGTAATTGAAAACCAATAACTCAACATAACTATACTAGAGAATTTACTAGTTGTAACCCACTCATACAAAAGGGTCTATGTTTTTAATAAGATATGTAGAGATTCAGAGAGACTAAGTGCATAGTTTTATGGGATGACTCCTCTTAGTCCATATACTCAGGCTTCTGCAGTTTTTCATACTTAGGGTTGTATGGCTTCATATCTTCTATGGATTTTTCTTCTACTAAATAGCTCTTTGCTCCAATACTCAAAATTAGACCACAATAATCCCATCCCTTCTCTAGAATATTCAAATGTATGGTAGTGCAACTGCTAACCAAAAATAGCACTTGATAACCAAACGAGACTCAAGTGGACTCAAACATCAGTCAAACTAGAACCAAAGACCTCACAAGAAACTCTACCTTGAAATAGTCCATTTGAATAGATTGAGCTATTCCATTGGGCTAATATATGTGACCTTACAATGAACTCTACCTTCAAATAGCTCATTTGGACATATTGAACTAGTCCAATTGACTTAATGTGTGTGTGTGTGTGTGTGTGTGTGTGTGTGTGTGTGTGTGTG
>CBVK0100580358.1:0-20490 GCA_900067695.1 Picea abies | reverse complement strand
AATGAGAATCAACAAAGATAAATCCATTACTAGAGAAGCATCTTTTAAAGTAGACAAGAATATTGATTCAGATTTAGATGATATTGAGGCAAAATTTGTGAGAAGGTTAAAGAAAGGATCAGGAAAGTATAAAGGCAAGATTCCCTTCAAATGTTTTAACTGTGGTAAGATAGGTAATTTTGCATCTAAGTGTCCCCATCAGAAAAAGGACCAGAACTCTGATGATGAAAAGAAGTAAAAATTCAAGAAATATAGTAAGAAGAAAAGTCTGTGTGCAAATAATGACAATTCCTCAGAAGACATAGATAGTGATTCATCATGTGAAGACAAATTGAATGATTTTATGCTTATGGCTATGGGAGATCTTGATGATGAACACACAGGAGGTGAAATGGATGATGAAGAAGTTGTGGTTGATATGGAAGGTGAATTAATCAGTGCTTTGGAAGAAATTGACAGACTCAAATGTAAGAAGAGAAAACAAAAAAGGTTGTTGATGCAGTTTAAAATGAATGATAAAAAACCTGATGAAGACTTTGCTCTACTAAAAGTGGAGTTAGAAGAGGCAAAGAAAATAGAAGACATTCTAAAACAACAATTATCAGAGAAGAAATCAAAGTGTGAAGCCTTAGAAGAAGAGATAGTAAAAACCAGAAAAGAAATGGAGAAGTTTAAGGCATTGTATCACCAAAATCTGTCTAGTATTAAAGCCTCGAAAGCATTAAATTCCATTCTAAATCAGCAAAGGAATCCAATGTTGAAAGTTGGATTGGGCTATGAAGAAGGATCAAGTAGTAATCATTCAAGTAATACAGAACCCATCAAGTTTGTCAAATCCTCAAACATTGACAACAGTCACTCTACAGAAACAAAGAAAGAGAATCAGCCACCGAGAAGGAATGAAATAAAAAGTACCAGAACTAAATCTGTATATCAGAGAGATTATCGGCATGAAAGAAGTCGACCTCCTCAAAGAAGACAAATTTTTTCAAGGTACAAATGTTTTTTCTATGGTTATTGTTTTTTCTGCTCTAATTTTGGTCACAAAGCTATAAACTGTTCTATAAGATTTAGATATGAACAATCAAGATATTCAACGAACAACCATATTCCACAACAAAGATCGAGACAACCAAGCAACAAACAACCTCAGACTATAAATCATACGATGGCTGGGAAAAGGACGTAGGTTAAGCATAAAAATAGTTATGAGCATAACAATCGCTATGATCTTCTATTCAGTGAACCAGAATGTTACATCTGTCGTAATTATGGACATAAAGTTGCAGATTGTCGATTAACGAATTACAAGCCAGATTTGATTCCCACTACTGAAAATGTCAAAGTTTGGAAGAAGAAAGTAGATGACAAGTGTGGACTAGTGTTATCAACCCAAAAACAAAAGAATTCATGGTATATTGATTGTGGATGTTCCAAACATATGACTGGAGACAAAAGTAAGTTTCTAACTTTAAGTGAAAACAAATCAGGGAATGTAACTTTTGGAAACGATGCACCAGGAAAAATAAAAGGTAAAGGAATGGTAAGCCTGAGTAATGGCAAAGGAAAAGCTCAAGATGTGTTGTTTGTAGATGGTATGAAACATAATCTACTAAGTGTCAGTCAAGTTTTTGACAAAGGATGTGAAGTTGTTTTTACTTCTAAAGACTGTAAATAAAGTCTTTGAGTTCAGGACCACTGGTTGCAAAAGGAGAAGAACAGAAAACAATGTCTATATGTTAAATGAAGAAAAAGAAGAATGCCACTTAAGCAAATATGATGAAAGTTGGTTGTGGCATAGGAGACTTGGACACCTAAATTTTGATCATATAATCAATCTCAAAAACAATGGGGCAATAAAATATCTTCCAAATATATCAAAGCCATAGGACTCTATTTGTAAACCTTGCCAGATAGGAAAGCTTACTTGCACTCAGTTCAAATCTAAAAACTTTCCTTCAACAGAAAAACCTCTCCAGTTAGTACATATGGATTTATGTGGGCCATCAAGAAAAGAAGGTACAGGAAAAGAAAAATATTTTATGTTGATTATTGATGATTATTTGAGACTAACGTGGGTTTCCTTTTTGAAGGAAAAATCTGAAGCATTTGAAAAATTCAAAGTGTTTAAGGCTCTGACTGAGAATCAAATAGGAAAACGATTGAAGGCAGTAAGGTCTGATAGAGGAGGAGAGTTTAGTTCATGGAACTTCAAAGAGTTCTGTGATAAACATGGGATCAAACGAGAATACACTATTCCAAGAACTCCACAAAAAAATGGAGTTGTTGAGAGGCAGAATAGATCAATACAACAAATGGCAAGATCAATGATGAATGAAAGGAACATATCTCAGACATATTGGGTAGAAGCAATTCATACAGTTGTTCATATCCTTAACAAATCACATCTCAGACCACATAGTGACAAGACTCCTTATGAACTATGTTTTGGAAGACCTGCTTCAATCAAACATTTTAAGGTCTTTGGGAGTAAATGTTATATGAAGATCAATGATGAAAATATTGGCAAATATGATGGCATGGCTGATGAAGGTATCTTCTTGGGCTATGCTACAAACAATAAAGGGTACATATGTTACAATAAGAGGTTGCATAAACTAGTTGATTGTATAGACATAAAGGTTGATGAAGAAGTCCCAGTCATGAATGTAAACAATGTTGAACCAAGCACAGAAGAAATAGTTGAATATGAAGATGAACAGGTCCAAGGATCAGGAAGAGAAGAATCTGAATTAGATGAAGATACAAAGACTCAGGCTGACACAAATTAGCAGAAAGAAGCAAAATCACCTCTCAGAATTGTTAGAAAGAATCATCCTGAAAATCAAATAATTGGAGATATAAATAAAGGAGTTCACACAAGAAGGAAATTGATTAAAGACTCATAACAATCTCATGTTTATTTTTTATCTATGATTGAACCTAAATTTTTTTATGAAGCCAGCCAGTATGATGATTGGATTAGAGCAATGAATTAAGAGCTTTTTCTGTTCTAAGACTTTTGTGACCATTGTTTTGATCAGAGATTTCTTTCGGATTCATCGCATAGGTTTTTTTATTTTCGACGTTTCGGACCAAACTAGTGTGGTCCATCATCAGGAAAGTGTTTGTCATCACACTATTTTGGTCCACACTAGTTTGGTCCGAAATGTTGAAAATCAAAAAAACTATGTGATGAATCCGAAAGAACTCTTGGATCAAATGAAGAGCTTGATCAGATTGAGAAGAACAATACCTGGGAGCTTGTCCCTAGACCTGAAGATAAGAATGTAATAGGTTCCAAATGGGTGTTCAAAAATAAAATGAATGAAAAAGGACAAGTTGTTAGAAATAATGCCAGATTGGTCTGTAAAGGGTATGCACAAGTTGAAGCTTAGGACTTTGATGAAAATTTTTCACCAGTGGCAAGATTGGAGGCCATCATAATGTTTCTTGCTTATTCAGGTCATAAGAACTTTAAAGTTTATCAGATGGATGTTAAACCAACATTTCTTAATGGAGATCTAGAGGAAGAAGTATATATGGAGAAACCTGAAGGATTCTCATTGACAGATAATCCTAATTATGTTTGCAAGTTGAAGAAGGCCTTATATGGACACAAGCAAGCACCACGATCTTGGTATTATAGACTGGACAAATTTTTACAAGACAAAGGGTTCAAGAAAGGTATTGTTGACAACAATCTCTACATTAAGTCTGAAGGTGATAATTTACTAGTTGTTTTGGTTTATGTAGATGATATTATTTTTTGTTGTACTAATGAATCATCTGTCCAGTGGTTTGCTAACTCTATGCAAACAGAATTTTAGATGTCCATGATAGGAGAACTATCATATTTTCTTGGTTTACAAGTAAATCAGAGTTCTACAGGAATATTTATCTCTCAAGAAAAATATTTGAAAGAGATGTTGAAGAAATTTCATATGGAGGATTCCTCTCTTGTTAGCACACCTATGGTGGTTGGTTGCAAGCTTAGTAAGTATGATATTTCACTGGATGTTGACCAAAGGACATATCGCTCTATGATAGGCAGTCTTTTGTACATCACATCATCCCGTCCTGATATAATGCAAGCTATTGGAATGGTAGGTCGTTATCAGTCAGCTCCTAAACAAAGTCACTTGGTAGCTGTCAAAAGGATATTCAAACACTTGAAGGGAACAATGACTTATGGTCTGTGGTATCCCAGAAATCAGAATTTTCAGTTAACTGCTTATTCAGATGGAGATTGGGCAAATTGTGTGGATGAAAGAAAGAGCACCAGTGGAGGTGCCTTCTTCTTGGGTGACTTGTTGGTAGCATGGATTAGTAAGAAGCAGGGATCTATTTCCTTATCAACTACAGAAGCAGAGTACATTGTTGTTGCTACTTGTTGCACTCAGATTTTGTGGATGATTCAAACTCTTGCAAATTTGAAGGTAAACTATACTGATCCGATTACAATTCACTATGATAACACTAGTGCCATTAGTGTCTCCAAGAATCCTGTTCTTCATTCCAAGACTAAGCATATCCCAATAAAATACCATTTTCTTAGAGAACAAGTCACAAACAGAGTTGTTCAGCTGAATTATATCCCTTCCACAGAACAAATAGTTGATATCTTTACTAAACCATTAGCAGCGACCCCTTTTGGATATCTTCATCAAAAGTTGGGGGTTATAACTTCTTTTGTCTAATCTATTCACTTGATCAGGAGGAGTACTTATTGAATATATGTTGTATTTCTAAGTTTCTCATAGTTGACAGGGGGAGTATGCACTGCAACAGCTCAACGGGAGCGTGTTTCTTCTTTGACATTGATGTCAAAGGGGGAGAAAGTGTGGTAAATTTCAAGGATGCTACAGTGGTATAGTTGCATGTTTTTCAAGGATTTCCATCAATTCCAAAGGGGGAGATTGTTGGCATGTTTTTAGACAAAGGTAGAGTATGTGTGTTTGTCATTGATCGCACGTGTTTGTCATTGATGGCGAAGATCAGCACAATCAGATGGCGAATATCAACACGATCAGTAGCATAGCGATAATGGCAAGATCAACAGTGTAAGCTCAGAAGGAGGAAAACAATCAAAGCACAACAAAGGTTTCATTTCAGAGTTTCATAGATTGGGAAATCCAAAGGAAAGAGGTTCAAAATCACGATATGCGTCATCACGATAAGATCTTGACCGTTGATTCAAGAAGGACACATGGTGAAATTGAGATATTACCTGGATCGTTGGTTCCATAGGACACATGGCGAAAGATCATTGTTTCACTGACTAGAACATCAAAGGAGGGAAGTGCTCGTTTGATTGGCGAGTGGTCATATTTCAAGGTCACATCATCAAAGGCTTAAGGGAAGGAGCTAACTGCTAAGTTCCATCTCGATGTTCGCAACTTGGAGTATCGAGACTCTTCATCATAGGAATCACGATATGTGAGAACACGAAAAGATCTGAACCGTCAGATCATCAAGGATTGTGGATCATTGATCAGGCATGAAGAAGGCTCGTGAAGTGGCAAAATCACGATAAGATCTGGATCGTTGATCCAAGAGGGGAAAGTGGTGATAAATCAGAGCACGACAGAATACCCAAGACGCGAAAGTGCGAAATGTGTTTTCGAATAAGGCTGTGGTCACATCTAGTGGTTACATATGTGGAAGATGGAGGAAGAAGCTAGTGGTGTTAAGCTCCATCTCGGAGTCTCGGCGATCATGACTTGGAGCATCAAGACCCTTCATCACAGGAATCACGATATGTGAGATAGCGATGAGATCTAGACCGTCGGATCATTGGAGATCTCGACCGTTGATTAGGCTTGATGAAGTTTATAAGTTCACGAAATATGAAGCGCCTTTTGGCATAGCCTGTGGTCATCGTCGATGGTCACATGAGGGGAAGAAGCTAGCAGTGCTAAGCTCCATCTTGGAGTCTCAGGGATCGCGACTTGGAGTGTCAAGATCCTTTATCACAGGAATGTCGAGATGCGAGATCATGAAATTCAAATTTTGTTTAGCGCTCGGTCACAGCTAGTGGGCATATGAGATAAATGTAAAACCCTGCAGATTTAACCCAATGGTGCATGTGAATTTGAATATGATCGCAGGGCTACTGTTTCACTTCACAGTTAATTAATCAGTTACAATTTAGTTGGCAAAATGGATTCATGATTCTTGATTAGTTGGTGATTCATTTGCTGAGGCATTTTTGCCCAAGAAGATTCGAGGTGTAACTGATGAGGCGTGTGTGAATAAAAGGAGACATGTAACTGATGAGGCGTGTGTGAATAAAAGGAGACATGAAGCGACTGTGTAAGGTTGGTTGTTCTAACTGGAAAAATGTGATGAATGGTAAGAAGAGTAAAATTAAAGGTTGCAGAGATTGAGATAAAACTCAGAGATGAGTAACAGTTGTTGAACAGACAGAAGCAAGAGAAGAATAGTAGAATAGCATGAAGCAGAGCAGAATTGCAGAACAGTTTTTGAAGCAGAGAAGAATTGTAGAAGAGAAAAGAAGGGGTAAGAATTGAGACACCTATATTGTTTGTTTTTCAATCACTTATTCATAACCAGGGAGGTAGGGTGGTGCTAGGGAGGACTGTGGTCCTCTGATATTCGAGTTGGTGCTTGAATATTGGGAGTTGTAGCTTCCATCTAGTTGTGGCTAGAAAAGCAGGGTGGCAGGGTGGTGCTTGGGAAAACACATAGTTTTCTATAAGAAAGTTGGTGCTTGTATAAGTGGAAGTAGGTGCTTCCATCCAGTCGGTGTTGGAACACTCAGGGATTTGGTGCTTCCTTCTAGTGGGTGCTAGAGAAACTAGAGCATTGGTGCTCTCAAACAAGTTGGAGCTTGTAAAACAGAGGTAGTAGCCTTACTTTGAGTTGGTGCTCAAACATAGATGATGTACAAAACTTAAAATATTGCCTATCATTTCGAAGAAGAAGAGGTTTTCTCCCTTTATGTGTTTCCTCATGAAAATCTGTCTCTGTGTATATCTTATGTGTGATTGATGCTCATTATTTATGGTGTTCATATGATGTATAATATTGATGGTCACTTAATGAAAGATTAAAAATGGTTTAATAGACTTAATATTGTTTAAGCACAGTAACAACTGATTCACCCCCCCTCTCAGTTGTCTTAGTAATTTCAACAATGACATCTCCTTCCAATAACACTCTCGGAGTTGTTCAATTCTGACTGCTAGTTGCTACACCTTCAATACATGAATCTGAGTGATTTGTGTTGTCAAGTGCATTAATGGAAAAGTGATGTTACGCTTGCAAATAAGTTGTCATGCACTCAACATTAATTTTACGAGTTAGGGAAAATTTGTATCTCCATAATAATCTTAAATCCATACTTAACTCATTATTTACCTTCATGAATCTGTTAGAAATTTCTACTCTACATACTGTAATTGTAAGCTAGCTTTAAGACTTGACCCTATTTCAAGAGTAACATGTATGCAACTGCTGTATTTTTGTATTACTATAATTTTATATCTTTTTGATAGACTTATCAAGTTTTTTGGTTATCGCGGAACATATCAACAACACAATGTCACACCCATAGACCGAAAAAGGGAAGAACCTCACAACAAATATACATGTACCAATGCCTGCGCCGCCACCTGCAATAAACCCATGCACCATCCTAGTTACAAACATCGATTATCACAATGGGATGAACCACTATCCTAGGTTTGATGAAATATATAAGGTTTTCAACACAAGTGATTTCAAACCAGAAGATAAGAACTTGTCAGTTTATCAAAACATCTAGAAGAGTGCCATTCATTTGTTGGTTACTCGCCCTATGTTATTTCCATACAATGACGCAACAAAATGGTGTCTTAGACAGTTCGAACAGAGCCTGGCTACAATAATGGGTAAGTTATGGATACATATAGTGTCTCTCATACCAAAAGATAAAATCTTCAGTATCAACTTCCAAATCCCAAGGTTTCCTTAAATGAACAATTCTTGAATAAATTTAGCAAAGACAACAAATATTTTTCTAAATTAATGGAATATTGGTGGAGGGATGAGGACAAGAAATTCAAGAAAGGGTAGAGGTTTAGTCCTATCCAAAAGCTTAAATACCCATACATATCATTGATTATCATGGTATGCAAACTCTATGGAGAAGAAAAGAGTACCCATTTTCAAATGGAATGGCTACCAATGGCCTATATGATAGTGAAGACAGGGCGGGTTTTTAATTGGGAAGAAATATTAACTTTCAACATCTGCCATAACATCAAAAATATCTCAAGTATGAACAAACCCTATTTTTACATGTATGCATATCTCGTTGATGCCATATGTTCCTTAATACAATTTCCTTCTTTGGGATGGGATTGGGACCAAATTCAACACCGAGTACATGTTTATTTCTCACAGGTCTGGGATATAAATTATAAGAAGTACATATATGATATATGTGATTGTTTCCTCGCCCCTTTTCATATCATAATGTTTGGATATACACCATATAGAGTATCTATGGGTGCCATGAAGGGTATTGAAAACATAGTAGACTAGTACTTAGGGAAATACTACACCTACATCAAGGTTTACGAGAATTCTGGAGCCCCACACCTCCTTTGAAAATATGTCCCTAATAGGCTAATCATGATGGAAATTTCCTATCAAACCCTGTCAAAAAGAATAACCTCTCTTCTCCTGGGAAGCAGTAAAAGCTTTGGCCCACATTCCTTGTTGTTATAGGATATTATTCATTGTTAAATGGTTCTCATACTAGGAAAGAAGCAGAGTCTCTAAGAGAAGTATGTATGTGTCTAGGGTAAGCCAGAGGACATGACCCACAAAACTTGGCCCTTGACCATATCAAATCCATTGGCCTCACTCATCCTATGATACACTAATTTAACTTTGTATAGGAAGTATTCAAGGGATTCATATACTTTGAGGAAGTATTGCAAAGGCTACCCGACGATGTAGCTAGAGATAAACTTGATTCATACGAGGAAGAAAAGAAAAGAATAACTAAGGAGAAATTTCAAAAAGTTCCTAAGGAGGATGAGAAAAAGTTACAGATCAAGGAACAAGAAGAGAAGAGTAAGGCTGAAGAGAGATGTCAAAATTTTATAACAGTGGAAGAATAATATTAGAGAAATCAAGATGAAAAGAAAAAGAGTTGGGAGGACACCAAGGGAAAAGTGAAAATTGAACCTAAGAAGATCTCCAAGGCTGATGAGAAGAAGAAAAAGGAAGAGGAACTTAAAAGGCTTGGTGATGAAAGGAAGAAGAAGAAAGATGAAGAAATTAAATATCAACCATATGCGCTCCAAAATAAAATGGTTGAGGAGGAGAAAAGGAGACTAGCAGCATAAGCAGAAGCATAGAAAAGAGATAAAGAGGAAAAACAAAGGCTAGTAACATACACAGAAGCCAAGAAGAAGGAATAAATTGAAGAACAACAGAAGGTATATGAAGTTGAAGAAAAAAAGAAATCAGATGAGGAAGTAAAATGAAAAAAATAGAAAAAATTAAATGAAACTCAGAACATCCCGGCTACTACAAATGTGAGCATAGTGAACATTCCTCCTCGTGAATCTACCCCTCTCGTAGACATTCTAGGTAATTTGACCTTCTCCTTACAAGTGTTAAATATAGATGATGTTGTAGTATTAGTAGGAGACTATTGCTACAGTAATAAAACCAAAGGGATAAAGAAGATGTCAAACAAGAGGAAAAGAGAAAATACAATCGTCGACCAATCATCAACTAAGAGAGTCATTGAATGGGAAATAGGTCTAGATCCTAAGGAGAATGCTAGTAAAACTTCCTCAACATTTCATGCATTTGCGGGAGCAAATGCAATGCATGTATTTGAAGTAGTTGCATCCCTAGACTCTACAAAGGCCAAAATTATTGAGTTAGAAGGAAAACTAAGCACACAACAGGATGACATCACTGTTGAGTTTAACAGAGTAGTCGGTATTGCAGAAAAACTCTACAAGGGAGAAATGGAATGAGCCTTACAGATTCAAAAGGATGAAATCACTTATAAGTTTGAAAGGGCATCCATGACTATTGAAAACCTCCATAACAAAGAACTACACAAATCCTGACAAACTCAAAAGGATGAAATGAAGGAAGAGTTTGAAAGGAAAGAACACATAGATCAAAATTTTCATAGACAAGAGTTGGATTCCCTTACACATGAGCACTCTGAGGGGATAGAATGGATGAAAAATAGGCATGCACAGGAACTGGCCAATGTACAAGAAAAACAGGTTGAAACCAATAAGTTTTCTGAACAACAGGAATACAAAATTCTAGGGTTAGTGCAGGAAAAGGAAATGATTGAAAAAGATTTAGAAGAAAACAAAGCAACAACCCTTGACCTTGAAGTCTTAATAACAGAATCCATGTCTCTTAATGAAGAACTGAAATTGGAACAAAAGAAGTGCTTCTACATCTTGAATGATATACAGAGAGACAAGAATGACCAGATAAGGCTGGAGGATCAGAATGATGAAATCAAAGAAAGATATCAAAAAGCTAATGATGCCTTTGATAGGATCACAAATTGCCAGGGAGTGTACAAGAATCCACCTAACACCCTGCCAATGTACACCAGTAAGCAAAAGATAAAAGGTCAGGTCTTTTTCGATACATGTAAACCTTTGTTGCAAGATATCTAAACTATTCAAGGGACAACAACCAAGGCATATAAAATATTTTGGATCAAGTATGATGACCTTCTAGAAGATTTTGGGATGAAAGTTATGCCTACCATTGATGAAGCAACACTGGTCGAATTAAGGATAGTCAAAGTAGAAGAACAAAGAGAAGTTTTTCATGCAAGTATAGAGCAGCTAATAGAGGAAAATAAAGAGGTTTTACATGAATACTTGTTGAAGCCTATCAAGCTTATCACACTGACCCAGAACTTCAACAAGAAGACTGAACAAGAGTTGAAGCTAAAAGTCTCCACAAGAATATGTGATGGAGAATTAAACCTGGAGAAGATGTAGCTAAGCAAGTTAGATGAAATAATGAAGGACTATGTGCTCTCAAAGGAATATCAAGATCAAATGGAAGTGCAAAGGATCTCATCATTATGCTAGTTCTGTAACTGAACTTTTTTTTGTTTTCTTCATTATCTTGTTTGTAATCCAAATGGGAATACGAAGAGACACGCCCTAACTGTCCTATGACAAAGGAAGTTTTGGAATGTGAAGAGTCCCTCTTACTTTATAAAAGAAGGAATTGCAATAGAAAAGGGACTTTTTGAATCTGTATTGTATCATGATAGTACTTTTATTGTATGATTTATAGAGAAAAAGACACTTATGGAGATATGGGAACAAATATGTGCATACAAGAATTTTCTTTTGTATATGTTTGTTGTGTGAATGTTGTATAACATTGTTTATGGATTTGTTCTTTACTACGCTCTATATGTTTACACATTTCTAAATTTCCTGATGAGTACAACAATAGTTTAACAAGTAGACCACACAATTAATTGTCCGTTTACTTGTTCTATTGTTATGCTAACACATTATTTTCATATACGAATTAATTATTTTGCAAGTAGTATTATATTTTATTGTACTCATTGCTATTAGTCTGCTCCCGATCATGATAGTGTAGAATAGTTTAGAATTGCATTTAGAGTAGCATTAGACAACATTAGTTAGTTTAGTTTCAGATATTAATTCATTTGAGAACATTATGTTCTTAGATTCACATTTAGATATTAGTTTAGAGGGGAAACTAGGCCCACATACTGGTTGGAAATGCCATCCCAAATGAGAGTGGGTGTAATTGGGACCTACCATCGGGCATTCTCCCTTACCTGCTTGACAAGCCAATCTAGACCCATCAACACCACCAAAATATTATTTTGTAAAAAATATTTCATAATTTCTATATCTAATGATTCCTATGTTTTTTTTTTTTATAGAAGATGGCTGATAGAAGTTCAAAGAAAACAAATTATTGTAGTGAGCATGATGGTAGTTGATCCCAACAAGAGAAAGAGGTAAGTTCTTCAAGTTTTATTAGAAAATTAATATATTTGAATTATCTATAGGTTTAAATTAATGATGTGTATTGGTTAATGTGTGTCATGCAGAACAAAAACTTGAAGAAACTCGATAAGATTGTTCACAAACTGAGTACAAAAGAGTGTAAAATATTTATGGAAACGTTGCAAAGAGAAGAATTAGGTGGATCAAAAGGTAATCAACATGAATTTTTCTTAGAATTTCTACTAAAAATGAATTTCTTAACATTAATCACAATAAGTTTTAAACACTTGCTTTCACATTTTTTTTAATGTTATTCAGGGGCCGATAACGAGGGAACGGAATGCCATCCTAAGAGGACAAAAATTATGAAGGATGTAAATGGTGATGACAGCTTGGTCCTCAATTCATATGGAGTAGTGCTAGAAGTTAATGAGAGGGGAAAATTGTTTTACGTAACTTTGAGGGATATAGTGGAAAGAATGTGTAGACATACTTTCCACTTATAATTCAAAAATTAATCCAATGACTCCAAGAATCAGGTTACACATAAACTACATGAATCATTTCTGAAGCAATGGTCAATAAGACCTATGAGACTTGAAATAGAAAAATTTTACACTGAAATCAAAATATTACCAAATTAATTTGTTTTCTATATTTACTTTCATTTCACTTAAAAAAAATATTGTGTTTTTTCATTTTTTTGGAAGATTATGAAAATTTAAAGGGACAAACAAGGGGAAAACCAATATATGTTGGTAGGGATGTCCAAAAAAGTGTACAATGGGGATGGTAAAAGAAATGAACATAATTGCATCACAAGAGGAGGCATCCCAACAACAACGTGCATCAGAAGTATGTAATCATTCATTTATTTTTTTATGTACAACTAGTTTAATTACCGTATAAAATACTAATTTTCAATTGTTTTGTTGCAGAAAATAAAAAATGGAACCCATTTAGCACATAAGACACGACGAGAAGGAAGAAAAGGGTTGATCACAAAGTTTGAGTACTTATGTTTTCGGCCTTACTTAAGATTTCATATTTTTTGTGATCTTTTATATTTAAATAATTAACTTACACTCGTCCATGGATGTTTTCTAATATGTGCTAACATACAATGAAGAGTCAATCGAAGAATTGATCAACATTGGGTTAAGTGAGGGTTGTGAATATATGTTGAAGTATCAAGGTTGAATTGAACAAGTTGTAAGTAGTTATGTTGTTTAACTTCCCTTGATTTATAATTAATGGACCAATAATAAACCTTTATATTAACTATATTAACTATGCTTTGTCATGGTGTATTACACATGTAGGAAACAAAATACTGAGTGTAGCCAACATAAGATATTTTGAGACCCGACATGCGACATGGCTTCAAAATCATGTGTATTGTTTATGAATCATCCGTTTCTTTGGTATGTTTTTTTATTTACGCAATGATGTATATTTTATGATATAAATGTAGATTTACTTGTTACACTTTATTTCTATGTTTGCGGATTAAACATGAACAAACGAAACATCAAAAACAAGTCAATCAAGAAAACAATAATTTAAATAACCAAAATACAATATCACCTACAAGTGATGAAGAAATGAGGCATGCACACATCTTGAGCGATGACAATAGTTCAAGTGATGAATGGAAATCAATATAATTGAATGTTACTACAAGTTATATATTTTGGAATATTTTTCTATGAAAATTAGGGATTTTGTTTAATGTACTCAAGATAATGTCTCAATTGCATGAAGACATGTTACCAATAAGTGTAATAGTTACATGTTGGTTTCATGTTGTTTATTGTGGACCTTTCCGTTGTCCCATTTTGTATGACGATAGGGTCTCTTATTCATGTATAATAAAATGGGTTTCTTATTTTATTGCATTGTTGAATGTTGTAAAATGTTGTGTTGTTGATTAATTAATATATAAATGATTTACATTGTTACAAATAACAAAGGTTTCATTTGTTGAATAACGCATTGATGCAATCATTATATCAAAACACAATAAAAAAAATAAAAAAAATATATATATTATTATAAAAATATTTGATTTTGAGATGATTAATTGAAAATTTGTAAAAAAACAATTAATTAAAATATATACATATCAGTACATTGTATTCTTTTGAACTCACTAAACAGTGTATGTTGTAAAATAGAAAATGGTGCATTTTCATGAGTCATAACCATTGGTGCGTATTAATTACATTAAAGCACCAGTGATAAAAATTGTGAAAAAACAACATTACTTTAAACAAAATATTGTATGATTATATTTATTGTTTCAAATGATTACAATGTGCATGATTAAAATACACATCATTACGTTACCTATAATATACGCATTAGTGCTTAGTAACAAAGAATGGCACCGACATCTCACCTCAAATTTCAATATCCTTCGGTGCACATGGTAGTACAGGCACTAGTGTGTACGAACTATAAGAGCATCGGTGTGCCATAAAACAAAAATAACAACCTGATGCATAATATTTATACAAGCATCAATGTTGCATACAAATAACAATACGGACTGGTGCGTATATGAACACAAAAAGCATGAGCGCTTCATACAACATAAATGTGGAACTGGTGCGTAATAGTTTTAAGAGCACCGATGCTTTTGAATTTTGTGTGCACACCAATGCGGGTTACTTAATACCGCACCGATGCATTTTACAAATAAAATCACCAAAAAAAACCTCGACTAAAACCTTCACTTTGAATAATAAAGGTTTTTTTGAAAATTTTGTCAAATTTTGTAACACTAAAAACCTTCACAAAAACCTTCAATATAAGGTGTTCTCCTTCTAGTGAACATCCCATGGGTCATCATCTTTCACTCATCACATTCAAGGTCACAACCAACAATGAAAAGTAGATTCTTCCCCACCTACTTAAGAAAGCACATGATCTCTAGAATAAACATTAGGCTCTGAATTTTTAGGAAAGAAAAACCATTGTTGAGAAAAGGCTCAAGGAAATTCTACCTAACATAGAAAATGAATCTTAAAACACAAATCACTGATTCCATAAAAGTAAGATCCAAATATCCAACCAAATAATATGATTTCTAAGGTTTCACCTCTTAAATCCCTCTACACTTGCTAATGGAAGCCTATTTGTTCGATTTACAATGAAGTTCCTTTCATGGAATATTAGAGGGTTAGGTAGTGTACAAAAGTAAAGAGCCTTAATAAGGAAAATAAAAGTAGAGAAGCCATATCTTGTCTTTTTACAAGAGACTAAGTAAAGTGGATGTAATGAGGTATTTGATTTGGAGGACAAGCCAAGGATTTCACAAAGATTATCATATTGAGAATGGAGACTTGGATATCTTGTATAATTAGTGATCTCTAGATATTATTTTTATTTCTTATGGTCCCCATTGGATCATATTAAAAGTCTATATGAAACCCTATAAATGTTCCTTTTATACTTTCAATGTGTATTCTATAAGTCTTTAGTTTCAAAAGCCTCAATTTTGGAATTATCTCTCCAAGGAAAGTTTTGAATGATCTTCCCTAGATACTAGAAGGGGATTTGAACTTAATTTTCAGGGGCCATGAGAATTGAGAAGGCATTCTAGGAAGATTAGTCAAATATTGGTGGAGTTTTAGTAGAAGTTCCTTATTGTATGTAGAATCAACTAATGGAAATGTGACCTAGAATACTCTAAGAATGGGAAAATCCTTCGTACTAAAAAGACTAGATATATTCTTGATCAGTGACTGGTAGTTAGAAAAAAATACAACAAACTTCTTCATTTTTAAGGGTGATCTCTTGGATCATTTATTGGTTCACCTTGATTTCAAAAAATAAGATAAGCCTAGCAATATTCCATTTCGTTTCATATCCATGTGAATGTTGCACCCAAATTTTGAAGAAAGAATTAAAGAGTGGTGGGAGGAAGCACCTTGATTATGGAAAAGGATAAAGGCTCAATTAGAAAAATGAAACACAATTCTTTTGGGCAATATCTTAAAGAAAAGGAGCTAACCCTAAAATGGCACAATTACAATGTTGGAACATTGAGCATTGATGGTTCATCATGCTTCTCCTAGATTCATTCGGTCGAGTGATCGACCTACATATGGATGTAGTCAGTTAGATGATTGACCAGATCTCTACATTAGTCATTCGAGTAGTCGACATGTCTGTCGGTCGAAGAGTCAACCAACAGTCAAAGATAGTTGAGTGGTGGATCAACCTGCCCAGCAATCGACTATGAGTTGGACGCATGGACACTTGGGTCAATCATCCTTTTAGATCCAACTCGATAATGCAGATTTGAAGGAGTCAACTTTAACAACCAATAGTTATATGTGGACAAGATCTTCCTGATTTCATGGGATTTGGTTAGATCTTGAGGCTATAAATAGTAGACCCCTTTGGTCATTATCATCAAGATATTGAAGTGATATCGTATGGAGATATCAAGGTTCAATATGAATTGTGTTGTTTTGATCACAATGCACTTTGCTTAAGTGTTGTAACGGTGACTTTAGACACCACCTTTTGTCTTCAAAAATTGTATTCCCTCTTCGATTATATACATAATTGTTTGTCTCTTATGTTACAGGTTCCACCCCTTTCCCCAACATGGTATCAAAGTCGATGGTTTGAAACCTCACATGTTATCTGTAAACTTTGTTGATTCGGATTTGTTGTGTGATTGACTCTAGGTCTGTGGTTTATCGATTGGCACTTATTCAAACATGACTTTTTGTCTATATAATGAAGATGGATTCAAGGATTGATCATGTTTTTATGAACATATCCAATTATGCAGTATGGGAACTAGACTTTGAAACCCTACTGAAGAGTAAAGGACTGCAGCGGTATACGGATATTTTGATTCCAGATCCAACAAATGATCATGTAAAAAATTTTGTTGATTTCAAAAATTATGAGGTCATGGGGATCACTATGACCTAAATCTCACAAGAGATTTGGTTTCACCTCAGTGGAATCGACTGCCCTCATCAAGTTTGAAAGAATATAAAGATATTGTTCAAATGAAATGATGAAATCCATATCATTTTGTTAGAGAAAGAGTTGATATCTCTCTATCCTCATTCCTTTGGCAGAATAGAGGACTATTTTTCACGTGTCAAAGAACTCCAATTGAAATTGGGCGAATTATGAAAGAATTATCAGAAGAAATATGGACAACTCATCGAGTAGGTCCTAATGAATTTGAGAACTCCATTCAACATGTTCATGTTTATTTTCCATACCAACTGCAAATTATGCAAGAAAGATGGAAATGATTACACCTTTGAAGCTTTCTATGGCCTTTTGATTACTAATCAACACAGACTACTTGAAGAAGGAAATCTTAGTGGTAAACATCAAGCCCACTTTCTCAAAGGAAAGAGCAAGTCGAATTATAGGGAAAGAGTATGATTTGATATATTTACACAAAGGCCTAGATTCCATGACCATAAACCTAAGGGAAAGACAGATGCACCCCAACAAAGTCAAAAGAAGAAGACATGTCAGTGTTGTGGAAAGACTGGACATGTGGAGAAATGTTTCTATAATAAGAGAGACGATTTAGAGGAGAAGGTTAAGCACCTTAAAGGGGACATGTCAATTGTACATGGAACTGCTGATAATTTTACCTTCCAAGTCGGATCTCTGCATGCCTTGTTGTCTCATTCTACACATAATGAATGGGTAGTCGACTCTGGGTGCACTCATCACATGGCTAAGGATGCTTCCTTTTTCATGTCCTTGCATGAAGCTAAGAAGAGGAATATTTATGTTGTTGATTATTTTTCTTTGGATATTGTTGGTGAAGGTGATGTTACCTGTCGACATGGGAGAATTGTCGATGTTTATCATGTGCCAAACCTTAGTGACAATATGTTTCCCGTTGATTGATTAACACAAATAGGTAATATTGTGGAATTTTGTCCAGTTTAGATCTATGTTTGTGATTTGAATAAAGGTAATACGATTGTCGCCAGAGGGTTTCTTGACCTGAAGGGAATTCTATATAAATTATGTGACATGACTCGACCCGAGAGTGAACTGAATACTCTTGTTGCCTACACTAATGAATGACGTCGAACTTGGCATGAATGACTCAGATACCTAAGTTTTAGAAGTCTATAGTTAATGGAAATTCAAAACATGGTTGTTGGTCTACCTAAAGTGTTCCCCCCTGAAGGAATCTGTAAAGGTTGTGTGTTTGGAAAGCATCATCAAGCACCTTTTGACTATGGAAAAGTGTGGTGAGCACAAAACCTCCTGAAGTTATTTCACAGTGATGTATTTGCATCAATCTACCTTCCTTGGAAGGTGCAAGGTATATTTTGATTTTCATTGATGATCTCTCTCATTTCACATGGGTCTATATTTTGAAGAAAAAGAACCTTGTCTTTGAAAATTTCAACGAGTTTATAGCCTTTGTTGAAAAGCAATGTGGTCGAGCCATCAAGTGAATGAGATCAAAAAATGGTGGTGAGTATTTAAATCGACCTTTTGAAGAATACATGGTTCGATCTAGTATTGATTGGCAGCAGTTGATTCCTCACACACCTCAGTAGAATGGTGTCACAAAACGCAAAAAATGGACTTTAGTTGAAATGGATAGATGTCTTTGCAGGCCAAAGATATACCTCCTTTCTTCTATATTGAAGCAGTGTATTATGAAAACTATCTACTCAATCACATCTCAACTCGAGTTGCTCCTTCCATTACTCCAGTCAAATGATGGTGGGGAAAGAAGCCTTTAGTCGACCACCTCTGTGTGTTTGGATGGGTTTCCTAGGCTCATATTTCCAATGATTGCAGAAATAAGTTGGATGCAAATGTTCATGCTTGTATCATGATGGGATACTCTGAAGAGTCAAAATCCTATCAACTATTTGATCCTGTCAAACGAAAAATCATTATTAGATGAAAAGTACAGTTTGATGAGAAGTACTTTGGCATCAAGTTGTTGAATGATTCCTCTATATTACTACAGGATGATCCCTTTGATGCTGTCTTTGACATTGGTTCTCCTATTCCATTTTTTCAGTCATTTGACTGGATAGTCGAACTCTATTCATGTTTCGACTAGACCATCGGCCTTTGAGTCGACTAGTCCATCATCTTTGTTTCGAATGGTCTTCCATCTTCATTGATTGAAATATATTCAACTTATGATCAACATGTTGCATTGAAAAACAATTCACATGTTTCTTGTCTACCCAGATGAGTTTCCAAGACAATTGAAGTTGTTGGACCCAATGTCATGATGTTTCCTCCAGATGACAAACTTGGAGTCAAAAGAAACATGCCAACGTTGCACTAATGAGTTGTGTACTTGAAACTTATGATCATGTTGCCTACTCGAATGCTCAAGGACAATTTAAATGGGAACATACTATGAAAACAAAAATTGATTCTTTATCGAAGAATTACACTTGGGACTTAGTTCCTCGACCGCAAGGTGTTGTTGAGCGACATAAATCATGTCTATTTGCGAAGGTATTTTCTCAACAAGAAGGAATCGACTACACTGAGACCTTTTTCCCATGTTGTAAATATGAACTCTTTTCAACTGATTCTTTCCCTTGTTGCTCGTTTAAGATGGAAAATCCATTAGATGGATGTGAAGAGTGCCTTTCTTCCTGGAGACCTATCTGAAGAAACTTTTATGGAACAACCACCTAATTTTGTGACAGATTATCACTTGGTTTTTTACTCAAGAAATCGCTTTAACAATCTTATCCCAAAAGCTTGAACTTGATCTTCAAAAGATACTTAGTTAGCTTTCCACACTATGTGTAAAGTGGTTTCTTTAGGCCATACAAAGACTTGATGAGCTCACATGCCTTCTGTTATTGACCTTTCACAACAAATCCTTCTAGTTGAGACATATAGACATTCTCTTTCAAGTCTTCCTTCAAAAAGGCTATCTCACATCCATGTGATGAATCTTCCACCTATTATTTTTTGCCAAAGCCAAAAAAGCACAAACAGTGGCCCATTTTTCTATGGGTTCAAAAGCTTCCTCATAGTCTATGCTTTATTTCTATGTAAACACTTTCACCACAAGCCTCTCTTTATGCTTGTCAAGTGAGCCACCTGATTTGTGCTTGTTCTTGTAGACCCACATACAGCCAATTGTTTTGGTTCCAAATGGAGGATCCACCAACTTCCATGTCTCATTCTTGATGAGAGAATTATACTCCATTTACATGGATTATTTCCACTCATCATGAGAAACAAATTCTTCAAAGGAAGTTGGTTCAAATTTAGTAGATGAATTCAAATCGCAATCATATGAAAAATCCATATGATTTACATCACCTGAATATGAATTATCTACATCACCTCCATCATATTCTCTTGTTGATCTTCTGGTTGATATCTTTCCAACCTCATTGGTTGATCCAAGTGGATATCGGTGGCCACCCACCTTTTTCGACTAGCTCAAAACAGTTTTATGGCAAATTTG
>CBVK0100580357.1:0-17746 GCA_900067695.1 Picea abies | reverse complement strand
TTGTACCTCTTCCAAAAGGAAGAAAACTTTTTAGATGTAAATGGGTCTATAGAACTAAGTATGCATCAGATGGAAGTGTTGAAAGACACAAGGCTAGGTTAGTTGCCAAAGTATTTTCCCAAGTTGAAAGAATTGACTATAATGAAACCTTTTCTCCTATAGACAAAATGAATTCCAAATACCTTGTTGTTTCCCTTACTACCTCACATAAATGGGAGGTCCATCAGATGGATATTAAATCCGCCTTCTTGCATGGAGTTCAGGATACATTACTGTTCATGGGGGGATCCTTTATTGGTTGGTTTCATTGATTCAGATTGGTTCGACAACCCTGATGATTAGAAGTCTACTACAATTTATGTTTTCAACCTTGGTTTAGGACTTGTCACTTGGGCCTGTAAGAAACAACAGGCTACTACACTTTCTTCAACAGAAGCATAGTACTAAGTAGTGGTAAATGAAATTCAGGAAGCCTTATGGATTCGACAGATTCTTTCATAGTTCCAACAACAACATCCAACTAGCCTTTGGTGCAATAATCAGAGTGCGATCAAGCTCACCAAAGACCCAGTTCAAAATCAACGCAACAAACACATTGAGCTACACATGCACTTCATTAGAAATATGGTTCATGATCAAATTATTGAAGTGCTCCTTTTCCCTATAGAAGATCAAGTTACAGACATTTTCACAATGTCTCTTACAGAAGTGAAGTTTTCCAAAATTTGATCTATCTTAGGAGTTCAGGAAGTTTTCATCAAGGGGTGATAGGCTCTAATGCCTCCTTCCTTCTCCTATTGTGTCACTATTATAAATCCTTCAATCCTATCTCTATTTGTTCTTAAGGGGGGATGTTAGGATATTTAGACACATAGGAGTTAGTTAATATATACTTGGTCTAATGTGTCATTAGGTAAAAGTGTGTTTCTTTAGTATGAATTAGTACACATTTGTATTTAGGAAATCCAATGGTCACGATATGTTCCCGACATAGAGTGATCCGACGATTCATATTATACTCGATATTAATGACCATTGATTTGTGGATTAACACTTGATTGGTCCATGATCTCTATTTAAAGAGCATGAAGGGTCATTTGTTGATGATAGATTATGAGAAAATCTCTTGTAAAATATCTCTGTAATCTTTTTCTTTTGCATTAATAAACTGCTCCAAGTGGTCGTGCTAGTTGGGGCTGTGAATGTTTCCCCATAGGGGTTTTACCACGTCAAAACATTAGTGTGTTGATCTTTGATATAGTTTTGTGAGTGGTTACTGAAGGTTTTCATCCTCTGTTGGAATACTTGTGTTGTCGAATAGATCCTCCCCCCATAAGAAGAAATTGTCTCCATTGCATTGAGTTCCCCCATTAGATGAGGAAATTTATGTTGAATTTGGCCCTGGGTGATCCACTTGCTTTGGTGCAGGAGTTTCCCTACGTTGAAAACCCAATAAAGTTGGATCCCTAGTTGGAGAGTTCCCTTGACCTATATGTACACTATATGATCAGTGGATTCCTATTCCATGCAGTCATGGTTGAGCTATGTTGGTTTCAATTGTTCTGTTATCTCTTAGGTGTCCAATAATGGTGGAAAATATGGCCAAAGAAGGTCTGCATTAAATACTGGGTTCAAGACAAGGAAGGGGGGGGATGTTGAGCTCAAACACAATGCCATCCACAGCCTTGGTGATGGTGTAAGTTCCATAGAGTAGTGGATGAATCTTCCAATGGGTCCTTGCAAGGCATTCTTTCTACAAGTGAAACCAAACTTTATCTCCCACCTTAAACATATTTGGCACCCGGTGTTGATCATGGTGTTGCTTTTACTTGGCATTGGAATTATATAAAATATCTTGAACCTATTGGTGGATGTGATGGATCTTCTCAATGAACTGGCTAGATTTGTTGGCTTCAATTTTAGCATGGGATGAGTCTCTCTGGGTGGCCGCAAGGGGTAGTGCAACAACCATGGGCCCCAATGGTTGAAATCCCAACCCCACCTGAAAGGGGTTGTAGCCAGTTGAGTTATGTATGGCTCTATTGTAGTTTTTCTAAACATATGAAAGACTCTCATCCCATGTGTGGGGATCCTTGGAATTGTACATGCGTAGGATATGCACGATCATCCGATTAACAAACTCAGTTTGGCCACCCGTCTAGGGGTGGAAGGCAGTGGATTTGGTGAGCTTAGTGTCCAATAGTGATCATAGGATTGACTAGAATGTGTCGAGGAACTAACTGTACCAATATGAGATGATGGTTTATGTTATCCAAAAATGTACCCACACTCATTCAAAAAAGATCATGGTAGTGGTTGGTGATTCTTGTCTTATACTTGATGCTGATATGGAACTGATGCGAGTATGTGGACAACTTTTGACGATAGTCATTTTGCAATTTTCCTTGTGTTTGCATGAAATGCAATAGCTTATGATCGGTGTGGATGATTGTCTCCTTCCCAAGAATGTAATGCCTCCACTAGTGATAGGCTTTCAAAATGGAGTACATCTATTTATCATAAGTAGGGTACTTATGGATGGCATCTGATATTGTCTCACTATGATAGGCCACGAGGTGTCCATGTTTAGTGAGAACTATGCCCACAATATAGTTTGAAACATCTATCTTGATCTCAAAGGGATATTGCAGATCGGGTAATGAGAGCACTAGGGATGAACACAAGCATTGCTTCAAATAATTAAACACTTGTTGTTGTAACTGGCCCCACACAAAATTTTTCTAACACCTTCCATGGTTACTTGGCCAAGGGCCTATGCAATATGGGAGAATCCCAACACAAACCTGTGATAGAAATTGGCAAGGCCTAAAAATATCTGAAGATTAGTGAGTGTGGTTGGGACTGGATAGTCATGAATGAGTTGGATATTGGCTAGATCCACATGCACCCCATGCTCATCAACAATGTAGCCTAGGTACTGGAACCTTTCCATGCCAAAGGAGCATTTTTCCAAATTTTCATATAGCTTATGTTGCCGCAGAGTGTGCAAAACCTGTTGAATATGTTGCAAGTGTTCCACACAATTCTTGCTATAGATGAGGTTGTCATCCAAATAAACCACCAAAAAATAATTGGTGAAAGTCCTCAAGATATCATCCATCATCCTCATGAAAGTTGTTGGGGCATTCATCAAACCAAAGGGCATGACCAACCAATCAAAAAGACATTCTTTGGACTTGGAAGAATTTTTCCCTACATCTATCTGCTCTATTAGGACCTAATGGTAGCCAGACTTCAGATCAATATTACTGAATTATTCCCCCCACCTTGAGTTGATCAAGGAGATTTTTTATTCAGGGAATCGAGTACCAGTTCCTGACTGTGATTTTATTTAGGGCTCGATAATCGATGCAGAGTCGTCAGGTCCCATCTTTCTTTTGCACAATCACGATTGGACTTACACATGGAGATGAGTTGGGTCAAATGTGCCCTTTTTGGAGTAGTTCTTGGATCTGATGCTTGATCTCCTCAGTTTCTAATAGAGAGTGACTATATAATGCCCCATTGGGTAGCGATGCACCAGGGGTCAGATCGATTGAATGCTTGACCTAACAGTGTAGAGGTACCCCAGTGGATGAGTAGAAGAAGTATTTGTATTCTTCCATGACCTTATACACTTGATTCTATAGCATGGAGAGATCGACCACAGAGGCCATGGATGTGGTTGCAATATTCCAATCACTTTGAGAGCAAATCACAAAGAAGAAAAAATTCTTGGTCTGAGAGATGACCTTCCTGCATTGCTTGGTAGAGATCAAGGAAATGGAAGTAGGTGGGACTACCTCAGGAATCTTGTAAAATTTCCTATCCAAATTAATAATAACACTATGAGTCCTAGAATCATATAAAACATGATGTTTCCATAAATAAGGTTGGCCCAAAATAACATCACAAAATTCAAGGGGAGCAACATCACACAATACCTCATATTTGAAGGGATTGATGTCATAGGATAGGTGGCACTGTTGGATGACATGGATATCGCTTCCTTGGCATATCCATCCGATGGTGTATGGTTTTGGGTGCAACATTTTTGACAAGGACAGTCGCTTGACGACCTCCGTTGAGATGAGGTTCTTTTAGCTACCACTATCAATGATGAAGTGAAACGAAGTACCCTTCACCCACATATATGAATGAAATAGGTGCTCTCTTTCCTATAGTGTTTAGGGTTTGGGGAAGCTCCCTTGAATGTTTTTTTTCCTTGGGAAACATGTTTCATTTTTCCTTGTTTTTTGTGTCACCTTGATTTTCGTGTCCATTGTTGGGTGTTTTTTCAGAACATGGTTTTTTTCGATGGTTTTTTATTTTCAGTTAAGGAAATAGGGTTGTTTACTAATATAGGTCATTGGTTTAGGGTTTTGGATGTATAACTAGGAATGAATATAGAATATGTTGGTTTTCCCTGTTTGGGTTTCAAAGGGAAAAATATTTGTTTAATGTGTGTATTTTCCATTGTAAATTTTATGTTCTTTGATTGAAAATATATTTGCAGTAAAATATTGTACAAGGTTAAATTATACATTTGTTATCATAAATTTGTTTTCTTTAGGGAAATGTCTTTGTGGTCAAGGGTTTGGCTCAGGATTGTGATAAGCCTTGTTACAGTGGGAGATATGTAGTATTGATTTTTCAAGTGAAAAGAAATGGCAAGTAGTTCAAAAATGGAGATTGAGAAGTTTAATGGGAAAAAATTTTAGTTGTGGAAGCTCAAGATGGAAGATATTTTGGTGGAAAAAAATCACTGGATCACAGTGGATCCAGGTACTTCACCTACAGGAACTTCAACAAATGACTAGAAAAAGCCGGATCAAAAGGAGAAGAGCATATTTTGACTATGTCTCTCAGATTCAATATTACTAAATGTGTCAGAGGAAGCTAAGGCCAAATATTTATGGGATAAGTTGGGGAAGTCGTATCAGTCTAAGTCCCTAGTAAATAAAATTTTCCTGAGAAATAAGTTATATAACTTGAGGATGAGAGATGGAGACTCAGTGGTAGAGCATTTGAACGCCTTCAATAATCTGGAAAGCTAGTTAGTATTTGTTGAGATTAAAATTTCAGATGAAGTTAAGTGTATCATTTTACTGTACTATTTACCAAACTCATGGGATAGTCTAGTTGTGGCCATAGTTAGTAATACAACTTCCTTGAAGTTTGATGAAGTGGTTGCATCCTTGTTTTCAAAGGAGATGAGATATTTTTATAACCCTAATTTGCACTAGACATGCATATCTGGAATTAGGCCAACTCATTTTCCATTTTTTCCAAGCCACTACTGAACAACTCTTCTTAAAAACACCCTTTTTGAAGGCACATGTACCTTGCTCCACTACTACACACGTGTATATGCTATTTGATCCACTACAACCCGTGTATACCTACAAAAGAAAAAAAAATAGAAAGTTGCAGACATAATACAAATTTTTAGGTAGGTTTCCTAAAACCGTTTGACTGCCTACATCCGGTCATTCAACCAAATACCTAGCCCTTTTCAGCCTATAAAAGAAGGGGTAGGGGTCCCATTTGGAAGAGGAAAATAATTGTAAAGAAACTCTAGCCGATTTTTCATTCCCTTTTCCCCAACCTTTCACAACCATTGTGTGAAGAGAAGCATATACAAAAGCAGTTGGAGCATAGTTGAAGAGGAGCCTAGGACCAGATTCGAGGAGCAGTGGTCGATCTCACTATTGTAAGTTACTCTTGTGAGATTAATAAAAGAAGTACTTTTCTCGTCCCTCTAGATGAGGTTTTTAATGTTTAATATTGATTATATTTTCATAGAATCTCTAACCCATTAGTTCATAGATCATATGCATGTTTGGAGTTCTTTGTTTGTCTGTTTATGAATGCAGGTTATCTTTGGGAGGAGATTTATATTCAAGGAGCAACCGAACATTAAAGGATCAACATCAAACATGGAAACTAAGGTACAATAACTTGATCTTTTTAACCATATATTTACATATGAATAATGGGGTTTATGATTGGGATGATGGTAAGAAGTAGGAGACTTTAGGTAATTTTTTCATGCATTATAGAACCCTTAATGCTAGTTTGTAGGGGTATTTTCCACCCACAACAGAATTGGTGACCGTACTGGGGAAATATCTAGGGTTTTTGGGGACACTTTTTGGGTGTTTTAAATTGGTTTTATTACCTTTTTTCTGAGTTTCTGCAAGAGTCTGAGCTAGTAGGGACTCTGGTCTTCCATACCAGTACTCCCTTATTTCTTCACTTGACTATTTTTTCTTTTCTGAGAAGCTACAGAGACATGCACGGCCTATAGAAGGCTTGCACACATATACACGCACCTTGACTTCACACGGCCCACATACAGATGTTGGCTCCTGAAGGATCAGTAGCATGCCTGAGTTTAGAAATTTTTTTTAAGAGAGGTAGTCATCCTCTTCCCTGTCAAAAGTGATCCTCCTCAAGGGTTTTCTAGATCTAGTTCGGGTCTCTGTTGTTGCAGTCTGTAGCCTAGGTATAACCTCAGATTAACTTGGTTTTAACAAAGTTTCCTTGCATCTTTTTCTGTCAATGTAAGTTTTTGTGTCTTCAAGGGATTCTAGTTATCAATACTAGTATTCCTTGCCAGTGCTTGATTGCTTGTTTTTAAATTTTTGAGGAGTTGCAGAGGTGCACGTGGCCTGTAGTGGGCCTACATGAATGCACACGTGCCCTGACCTTGCAAAACCTGCGTACATACGCTGGCTGTTGAACTATCAATAGCGTACTTGTTGAGAAAATTATTTTTTTTAGAAGAGGCAGTCATCCTCTTCCCTGTCAGGGGTCACACCTCTCAGGGATTTTCTTGATCTAGTATAGGTTTCTGTCATAGCAATCTGTAGCTTAGGTTTGATTATAGCATAGCTTTCTTTTTCATTAAAAGTTTTTCCTCTGTTTTTTTGTAATAGGGTTTTAAGACAAGTTTGAGAGTCTGCTTCAATCATCTTGTGTGTTATTGTCAGTAACTCTTTGCGATCTGGGCTTAGGCCAAAAGTCATTTCTTGGTCTTTACTTGTCATCATTTTTCCTTTTTTTCTTTTCAAGAATTAAACAATAAAAAAAATTTCCTTTATTTCTTGGTTTGGATTAAGTAGTTGGTTGTTTGCTTTAATCACCAGTAAAATGATTTCTTTCGTAAGTTCTTGACTGATTGACTTAGGACAATAAGTAGATCATAGTAGAGTGAAAGATTGTTTTGAGTTTTTTGTTGAAATATCTTAGAAAAAAAAAGTTTGAAAAGTTGGTTAAAGAGTTTGAATGTGCAAATTTGAATTTGTGAAGAAGTAATTTATTTCTAGTTTCTCTATATCCTCTTCTCTTTCGTCTCTAAAAAACAACACCGGTTTCACTTTCGTTCCCTTTGATTTAAGACAACCACTAAAATTAACAATTAATTAAAATCAACTAGACTTCCCCCCCCTGCCACCTCTAAGGAGAAAACTAGATTAGCAAGGGTATTTTGAGACAATTGGGTTACAACAAATTGTGCCCGACCCATATTCAAGAGAAGAACAATTGATTCCAGAGGATCCAACCATTTCATACCTTGGAGCGAAAGCTCTTGGTCCATACAAACCTCCAAACACTGATCTATCAATGCCCATCATCGTACAAGTTTATCCTTACGAGCGCCTGATAGTGTCTCAAGCAAAAATGGAACCAAATACTACTACTTCTTCTAGGAATACTCATATTCCCTCCATGACTATCACTACAGGGGTTGTTCCACTTCCTAACCAACCATCGTCGGTTCGGGCCACTATGGTCTCGACTACTTCTACCTTGAGTAGTGGTCTAGTTCCATCTATGGCAATGATCACTGCTCTATTTACCCATAGTGCGACAAGCCCTCCGTTCTCATATGGGATTCCTAGCTTCAGTAAGAGTACTGTACTTTCCTCCTCCAATATATAGACTTTAGGTCTAGGGGCAGGGAGTTCCAACTCTCCTCTGCAAGGATCTATGGGGGGCACTTCATCTCCTTTTATCACTTTCCCTTACGGTGGGGATCATATACCCCCTTCGTCCCCCTCGTTGGGTGGTGTTCATCAACACTCCTCTGGGCCAAACATAAACTTGTTTGGACCAGGTAGTCAAGTAGTCCCTTCTTATAACATGTTGGTTGGTTCAACATTGTTCTCTTTATTCAACGCCTTTGGTCACAACTCTTTCTCGTTAGCTTCCGTCTCGGTCGAGGGAAACCCCGGTTATGGACATCCACATGCTGTATAGGGTACTATTTTTGCACAGGGGGAAAACTTAGGAATTCCTTCCTCACAAGGACCTTGGAATCCATGGTAGAGACCAGTTCCCTTGTTAGGGATTTCGATCGAGGGAACCCCCTTCCATACCTAGTGGAACCTCGGTCAAGGTTCAACACCTATGCCCATCAGATCGACAAGGGGAAACCCTTCTCAAAATCCTTCTAATGCGATGTAAGCCCAGTCCTTTAGGTCCTATTATGGGAATTAGTCGATGATGCTTCAACAAGCATAGAATCCATACGTCGGTCACGACCATGTTTATTACCAGAGCCCTAGCCAGCAACCTAACTTTTCCTGGCAACCTGGTGCCAATCAAACTCCAGGCTCCTTTTTCCCTAGTTACAATCCACAACCCAAACTACCCTTTCTGACAACTCTGCACTTGCCAGACTTGACAAGGTTATTAAATGACCCCATCTATCATGATCCGAGTTGGCCTCCTATGCCAACCAATTTGCCTTCGGACATTCCAAAATTTGAAGCCAAGCCTAACAAAGATCCTAGCAATCATGTGACTACTTTTCACTTATGTTTCTCTTCCAACTCTTTGAGATATGACTCCGTCCAGTTGCATTTATTTCAACGCACTCTCATAGGGAGTGCTGCAAAATGGTACATCGAGATTGACCTCTCATAATACTCTTCCTTTAGCGAATTGGCAATGGATTTCTTAAACCATTTCCAATTACCTGTGAGATACGACGTCGACAATGAATTACTTTCCAACTTCGAACAGACAAAAGAGAACCATATCTTGGATCACATTCGAGAATGGAAATGCCGGAAGAGTTTGATAAAAGTGTCATTCCCACCAACATTTTTGCTAGAGTGGTTCCTTAAGTCTTTGGTACCCCAGTTGTTTAAAGATGTCGCAACGTCCGAGGTGTTTTCTGAGGAAGATGCGATAATGAGAGATCAACAGCTAGAGTTTCTTTACTCTCAGTCTAGTTTACTTTATGAAATTTTTCTAGACGCACCGAGGTAAATACTTGACAAGACCAGACGGAGGTATGGGCGACATGTCGATGGAATTATTGGTTCAGCACGAATGAATCCTGTTGATCCATTGTCAAATCAATTTCAACAATTGTTGATACAGCAGACAGCATCCAGCCAGACCACCAGTTTGGTTGTCCCCCCTACCCAAAAGTTAGATTTACACAGTGTGCAAATGACAAACCCAAAGGCCACCCAGGAGCCTGATGAAAAGAAGAAACAATGAAATAAGGGTAAGGGGGATAAGAAACCCACTGATAATGCTGTTGGGAGAGACACTTAAAATAAGAAGTCGAAGTATCCTTGTAAAATTTGCAAGGAGGACCACCTAACACATCAGTTCCCTTGGTTTGCAGAGGCCTAGAAGTTATTGGCATGCCAACAACCTGTTGTGTTAATGAACACATTTCCACATGGCCAAAAACTAACCCAAGCCTCTTCAAGCACCAAGGGTGGTAGTTAGGGACTCCCTGTTACACGTCAAAATTACTCACTTTGATAGTGTCGCAAGTGTCGTCATTACAAGTGTCACAAGTGTTGCATTTTGCTCACAAGTGTCGCAAGTGTCAGGGAAGCGTACTACCATGATGCATATGTCGTGCCTATAATGACATGAGAAGGACACTTAAAACACCTCAAACATTTGATTTGGAAGAGGAGAAATGAGTCAGCAGGCTCATGAACCTTTTTCCATCTGAAAGTACCTCAAAAACTGAGTTTTTGGAGGGGAGCGCTCCCCCTTACACTAGCTCGGAGTGCCAACACTCCCCCTTACACTGTCAGGGAGCGTTATAAAGCTCCCCTGGCCCTTTTGAGGGAGTTATATAGATTTTGAGAGTGTTGGCACCCCCTAAAGCCTACTAGGGAGTGCTACAAGGCTCTGATGGCCCTTTTGAGGGAGTGCTACTTATTCTGGGTAGTAGTTAAGCTGTTGAGATGAATGGGGGAAGCATCTTTTCATTCTTGGAAGGCAGTTGGATTTGAATCCCTAGTCTAGCCATGATCTTAGGGAAAATCCTCAACTGAAGGAGGAAAATCCTCACCTTCCCCAAGGATATCTCAAATGGTTAGAGCCTCTTCAAGGCTATATAAGCAAGCTTTCTAATGGTGAAAGGGAATGAAAATGGAGAATCACACCAAACTTATGATCTCATAAGTAGTGTTGGAGCCAATTGGAGGAAGAATTGCTAGCATGAAACCTATGATCTCATAGGAAACACACATTCATCCAAGGAGAGTGATCATTGAAGCTGCTGCCATCCAGGTTGTGGATCTTTCGAGCAAGGGTTAGACGAAGGGGACTTGATGAAGTTGTCGCATTCGCATCTACGATTGTAAGTACTGCTGTTGTTATTCTCATTAATATGACACACTTGGCCTGTTTCTTTCTAGTTTGTGTCTGATGTTACATGAACTTATCATTGATAGATAGATCTATTTTCAAGCTAATATCAATAGAGTAGGAAGTGGTCGTATCTTGTTTGTCTACAGGACTCAGTGAGGAGAAAAAGATCAGAGCGCAACTCGGAGCGTGCAGGGACAAACGTAGATAAATAGGTACTTCTGTTATCCTTCCTTCTCATGTGTTAGTTTAGATAGATTTGAAAGGAAGTTAGTGTCCACGTTAAGCATTTTCTGTCTTAGAGTTAGGGTCAAGCTCTTTGAGGTAATCTACCTGTCCGCAGGGAGATTTTCCTACAACACTCCCCCCATCTTCCAGTAATCCTTCATCCACGAATGTATACATGATGAAAGGTAACGTTGACATAGAAACTAGGACACGTGACTATGGAATGCCAAGCACCTCTAAAAAGAGTAAAGAAGCCAAAAACCCATCTCTTCCTCTCTAGATTGAGAATACGTTGGGAGAAACAAAGACATGCATCCCAAAAGGTGAATTCAAGAAAGCTTCTCACAATTTGAATGTAAGGGCCACCCATAACTACTCTATATTGAAGTGTTTGTCACAAACCCTTTGTGTAATGTCTTCTTTGGAAGTCCTCTAGAGTTGCCCTTCTCAGAGAAAGGCTCTATTAGCTGCCTTAGGATATGTTGAGACTTGTAATCTGAGAACGATCATGCTTGATATGACCAACTTAAAACCTCATCTTCCTTACCAAGTAGCATTTCAGATAGTAGTGGATTACACCACGAAAATTTTTACTCAGAACATTTTCCACACAGTGGTTGATGAGGGCGCCTCGACTTGCATGATGTATTTGGAATTTTGGAAGGCCATCGGCCAACCCGTTTTGTCTCTGTCACCTACTCTTCTTACAGATTTCGACTATCATTCTTTCCGGCCACATGGGATCATCCCCTCTTTCCCCATGCAGATAGGGGGGTAAACTGTGTGTGTCGAAGTCGAAGTCGAAGTAGTCGATGCGTCTCTCGACTACAATATCTTGTTAGGAAGGAGTTGGACCTATGCTATGCAAGTAGTGGTCGCGACAGTTTTTCGGGTCTTGTTGTTTCCACACAAAGGTTGGATCGTGATCATCGATCAATTATCCTTCTCTCGTCTTGAACCTTCATCGGGAGTCTCCACGGTCCCGATGATTGATAACCCTCAGTCCGACATCGTCAACGTAGGGGTTGGTTTGTGCCCACCTTTGATGGATACTTTCTATTACCCGCCTCTAATCAGCAATGTCCATTTCATGTCAGTTGTCCCTAACCAGCCTCGGGCCAAAAATTTTCAACTTGTTGTTTCACACAATGTACTTTAATGATCTTTGGACTCTTTGTTCCCCATAATCCACGATGGAATGGACAAAGAACCACGGCATGGCCATGCCTCTGTTCACTGCAAAATTTGCATACTCGATTATTTAGCAATCTTTCGCCAACCCTGACTCGACTCTCGCACAAGAGTTAGATCTGGTGCTCAAGCCTATTTGGGCTCAATGTTCCCTTGCTGATATAGATTCTTTAGACTTGGTCTTTCCCTTAGACGAGGCGATTATTGAGGCAATGACTAGTCTGGACAAACCCTAGGATGATCTTCATCATAGATCTTACTTCCTCCCAGAGTTAAGATGAATTGAAGCAGGTGAATTCACTATGACTATGAATGGAGATAAATCTTGTCCTATCAATCCTTTGGCAATTCAGGAAATTTACGCTGAAGGAAATATGGTGACAATAGCTAAAACAATACCTATTGACATCTCCAGAACCCCTGGTGTCGTGGAGAATATCTTCGTCGAAGCAGATTTCTTCCCCAAGGAGATTCAAATCTACACAGATTTATTTAAATAATTTTGCGATGTGTTTGCCCGGTCTTACAAGAAAATGCGAGGCATAGATCCAAGAATCGTTGAAAATGAAATCATGACTTATCTCGATATTAAGCCAGTCTGGAAGAAGCTTCATCTGGTCAATCCTAAGAAAGCAACAACTATTAAAGTTGAAGTAGAGAAACTACTTAAAGATGGTTTCATCTACCCCGTCCAATTGAATCAATGGGTGTCGAATCTTGTTCTAGTTAATAAAAAAAGGGTACGATTCGCGTATGTATGGACTTTTGTGATCTGAACAAGGCCTGCCCAAAAGATAATTTCCTGACACCATTTATTGACCAGATAGTCGATGAATGAGAAGGTTGTGAGGCCTTTTCTTTCATGGATGGTTTTTCGAGATACAATCAGATACAGATCAAACCCGAAGACCAACACAAAACTACTTTCATTTGTCCGTGGGGTACATTCTCTTATTGGAAGATGCCTTTTGGTCTGAAAAATGTTGGAGATACGTTTTAGTGGGCCATGTCTTTTTCTTTCCACGACCTCAAACACATAGTCGAGGCTTATCTTGATGATTTAGTGTCACAATCTCACAAGAGATTTGGCCATCTGACACACCTCTGACTTATCCTTGAACGGTGGCACTACTACTGAATCTGCTTGAATCCAAACAAGTGCAGTTTTTGTGTCACATCGGGTCATCTTCTAGGTTTCATATTTTTGACAACAGGAATCATGGTCAATCCTCTAAAGGTAGAGGCAATAGTTTAGTTGCCTCCCCTGTGCACCATCCCTCAACTTCAAATTTTGCAAGGAAAAGGGAATTTTTTATGGTGTTTCATCGCAAACTATGTCGAGATCACAAAGGGTTTTATGCATTTATTGAAGAAGGAAATTCCTTTTCATTAGGATGAAGCTAATCAACACTCTTTCACAGTGTTGAAATGCACCCTCACATAAACCCATCTACTTCAACCACCCAATTATAATAAAGAGTTCTTATTGTACTTGGCCACTACGGAGTTGACCATCGGTATGGTCTTAGTTTAGGAGGATGTTTTTCTCTTAGAATATGTGATTTATTACCAAAGCCAAGGCTTGGTTGGACAGGAACTCAATTATTCCCACATTGAAAAACTTGCGTTGGCAGCAGTCCATGCTGTCCAATGGTTCTGTCATTACATATTGTTTTGAAAGACCACCATCATTGCCATTGTGAATCCATTTCAATATGTATTGACACGACGCGTAATTAGTGGAAAGATCAGTAGATGGATTTTTATCCTCTAGGAATTTGACTTGGATTTAGTTTCGGCAAAATCCAAGAAGTCTTTTGTCATATCAAAACTTCCGATCAAATCAGGTGATGTTATATCCGACAAGTTGCCTATCAAAGGAGACATGTTTTTTATCACGTCTTCTGACCCCTGGTATGGAGATGTGCTTGTCTATATCCAGACTTTGAAGTGCTCTGCCTCTTCTTCTCATGATGAGTGTCTCCGTATACGCCATCAGGCCAAGAACTATCTCATACTCGAGGACACTTTGTATCATCGAGGTGTAGACTACATCCTTCATTGATGTCTCACTCATGAAGAAGTGGAAATCATGCTTAACGATTGCCACACTGGAGCATGTGGTAGTCATTTGTCTATGTTGGCAACAACCCAAAAGATTCGACGAGCCAATTACTTTTGGCCGACATTAATCAAAGATTTTGTTGAATCGGTCAAGAAGTGCCACCCATGTCAAATCTTCTCTCGGAAGATGAGGGCACACCCCGCTCCCTTGTTTCCCATTATTACCATTGGTCCCTTCACTAAATGGGGGATATATTAAAATACATGCAACCCCCCTTCAATAAGGGGGCACCACTATATCATCATAGCAGTAGACTACTTCACCAAGTGGGTTGAAGCTATGCCAACGTTCAAATATGAAGGGGAGACAACAACTCTCTTTTTGTTCAACCAGATAATAGCAAGGTTCATTGTCCCGAGAGAGATTGTCACTGACCATGGAAGTCACTTTCAGAACAAAATGATGACTGAGTTAATGTAAAATGTTGGGTTGTGGAAAGAACATTCATCACCCTACTACCTAGAAGCAAATGGTCAGGTCGAAGCTATAAATAAATATCTTAAGACCATTCTACAACAAATGATCAATTCAGCCAAGTCAAATTGGTATTTGATGTTATACTCGGCATTATGGGCTTACCGAACGGCTGTTAAGACTGCAACTGGTTTCTCACCTTTTAAACTCATTTACGGCTTGGAAGCAGTCTTTCCCATAGAGTGCCAGATCCCATCTTTAAAGTTGGCAGTACAGTTATTGCTAATCACTTCACCATTTGAAGAGATTTTATTATACCTCGAGAAGCTCAATGAGCAACGTCATGATGCAACCTTGGCTAACGAGGCTCACAAATAAAAACTCAAGTGTCAGTATGATCGATCCATTTGTCCTCATATTTTCTCTAAAGGTGACCTTGTTCTGGTCTATGACAAAGATAAGGACCCCCTAGGGGCAAGCAAGTTCAAACCCATGTGGTTCAAATCTTTCATCATAAAATAAGTACTATAGAAGGGATCTTATCATCTGGTGGACTTTGATGGAAATGTTTTGGCAAATCTTAGAAATGGGCTCTACCTCAAGAAGTATTACTCATAGGTGGGTCACCTTGGGTGACCTTTGTAACATATGTATAGTCTTTGTACTATTAATTTTAGTTTTGTCTTTTGGTTTTATGGACGTGTCATTTTTGATGTTATCTTTTTCACTATGGCAGATGTCAAGTGAATCAAAAATGTTTTTTGGGTTCACGGATGGTGCTAGTTGGCACACTCGGAGGCTTGCTTCTGTATCTTGGGTGATTTTCACACCTCAGGGCTAGTTTTTATCTTCAAGAGGTATCTGTTTAGGTGACACCACAAATAATGTCGACGAATACAGTGTAGTTCTTGAGTTTCTTTGTGACGCTTTGTCACTTGGTATCTCTCACCTTCGGGTCTATTTAGATGCTCAGCTGGTTATGTCTCAGTTAAATGGAGTTTACCACATTCATGATCCTACTCTACACTGATGGTTCCTTAGGGTGCATCTCTTAGAATGAAGCTTTGATTACATTATGTATATCCATGTTCCTAGGAGATTAAATCAAGATACAGATACTCTAGCTAATCATATATTAGATTGGAATCTTGCACACATGTAAGAAAAACACACACACACACACATGTAAATACATTTGAAAATAAATGTAATCCATAAAACAAAAAAATATGTAAATACGCATAAATATATTGCAAAGTATTAGAGTACATAAGTAGGCGCGAGAACCTTAAAAAATATGTGTCTAGTAAAGAGTCACGGGGCTTATGCCGTAAAAAATTTACAAATGGTGCCCTCGACACATAAGAAGTCTAGTCTAAGCTAAGGGTGGGGCCTGTGGGCCCTGTCATAGTGAACAACAACGTTAGCCATATGCCAAAAAATATGGACCTAGGTCTATGGTACCCCAACAAAGCGGGTTTGCATGGAAGGTGGGAGATCCTCGATCTCCACCATGGGGACTGTATGAGTAAGCATGGTGAGGTTCCTCTCTACCCGTCTCAATATTCTCTCAGCCTCTCCAGCTGGAGGTCCCTCTGTTGTTGATGGTCCACCGACCGCAGCTTGTCATGCCTCTGGTCGAGGATGTCGCCTAGTCCTCGAAAATTCCACTGGATGCACTGGCCCTACATCTGCATAGAATAGATACATAGTTGTCAGATACTCTAGTACACAATTTTTTTTTGATATATATGAAATAACATAAAAATTAAATAACTTCAGAAAACAAAAAACAAACTTACCCATCTCTCCTCGCTCCTCTCCGGGAGGTACCGACATCTCAAGATATCTGGAGAAGTTGATCCTGGCATAGGGGTAGTCCTCTATGGCCGGAATCTGTCACACCCACCAAGCAAAAAACTTGTCGATGAAGGCCTCAATATTCCTTCCTTCCCCCCTGTCTCAGCAACATTTTCACCCATCTGCATAATGTGGGGTGAGAGGCCTGGTGACCTTGTATCATCTCTCTAGGACTAAAACTAGGCACTTTCTCTCAAAGAAAGAACAAAGAATAGTCCCAAACCCAAAGTTTCTATGTCTCTGCATTCGACACTCTATTAGCTTCCTCTTCATACAATCCAGTAATGTGGTGCTCCAATCAAAAATTTGTGAATTTAAGCACTAAACCGCACAATTCATGTGCGTCTAGGAAGCCTGATGCAAAGATGCAGATCCAATGATCTTCCCAATGAGCAAGACTATCACCTTCAGTGATAAGTTTTAAATCTTGTTGTTGGCCCTTGACCAAGTTTTGAGGAATACTTGGTTACAGTTGACCGTTTGGTACGTCAACTGCCTGTCGGAGATGGAGCGCATGGCGAAGTGGAGATCAGAGGATCTTGCCACCTTTTGTGGAACATTTTTGGGTTTTTTGGGAATATTGTAATGGGAAAGGGATGTCGACCCTTGTTTAGGCATTTTTCTATGTATAAATAGAGGTCTAGGCCATGTAAGAAAGGAGGCCCTATCTAGTCAATGGTTTAGTGCATAAGTTGGATCTATGTGATTAGAAGTCTGTGTGACTATAAGAGCTATGTGCATGTTATACTAAGTGTTGAGTGCATCGAGTGTGATAAGGATTAGTGCTTGGGTCTACCCGGGGAAAGAGGATCTAGCAAGCTACGCAGATCTCTTGTCCTATGTGGAATAGGATCTTGAAGGCTTAGTGTTGTAACTTCTTGAACAAGACAATATACAGAAGACTTTGTGGACGTATCCCTAGGGTGGGGGTGAACCACGGTAACTTTGTGTATTGTGTTGATATGTTTGTCTCTCTCTTTCTAAGTGCTCTAGTATGTTTAGATAGATCTATTGATGATTTGTGCTTATGAGATATGAATGCATACTAGATATGATACATAAGATGCAAAGTGCTTAATCTATTGAGTATAACCTATTTATCATTGCTAAGTGATAGATCTGAGTAATTACTGCGGTGCTCTGTGCTTTCTGCGAAGTGTATTAATGAATGTATGTTAGGAAATAACTGATGCTAAGTGCACTGTAAGCAAGATAATCACAGATCTGTGTCCCAGCTAAGGTTGCAGAAACATGCGTTCTACAACCACCCTTGCCTCTACCTTGGGTGAGACT
>CBVK0100580354.1:0-35034 GCA_900067695.1 Picea abies | reverse complement strand
CCCTTTTTTGGTTTTTTTTTTTTTTTTTTATCTCTCTTATTTTCTTTGTAGTAGAGTAATTCTTTCTCCAATAGAATTCTGAATTTTTAATAGCCAGAGGCTTGATTTTGGTCAAAGACCAGAGTTCAGAGAATTATGAATAATGGGGTGGGGCCAAAGGCCAGATCAGACAAAATCTGATAAGGAAAATGGTCAAAGGCTATATTATCAGAAGTGCCCGAGCAGCAAATTGATCTTTTTCTCCACTATAATTTCTGATTTTCGAATTTGATATTTCTCTAATTTGCAACGGAACAGTTTATTTCCTCAATAGAATTCTGAGTTTTATAAGGCCACGGGCATGAGTTGGTCAAAGACCCGATTTCATAGAAACTATGAAATTTTTTGTGTGTGGCTACAAGCCTGTATGGCCAATGGTTAGGACCAGCAAAATGAATGCTCTGATACCACTATGGTGAACCAACCTGGTTCACTATGTAAATATCCAGTATAAATAGGACAGTATGCAATAATCCATTTAAGGATAGTAAATATATTTAATAATAAGTGTATAAGAATAAATAAGATGATATTACAAATGAGGAATGAAGGATTGTATATATACCCACGTAGGAGTGACCTTTACCAATAGACATGTCCTTTGAGACATGTCCTTCATTATTAATAATAATTATTTAATCATTATCTTATTAATATCTACTTTATATGTATATTTATGTTCATAATAGTCTTTGAGTTGAAGATCAAGTCTTCCGACTCCATCGAAAGACAGTTTGATTAACCTTTTCCACTTTACATTGTGAAAGCGTACACATTTGTTCCAGTAGTTTATATAGGAGCTGGATCTCTTCTTGGCCATACTTGTGAATGAAGGTCAACGAAATTTGAACCACTTGTCCCTGACAAGGGGGAAATCTAAAGTTTTTCAATCAGGTTCCAAGTTAAGTTTGATTTAGAGCCTGTGAACAGATGATCAAGTATGAAACCTAGTTCCTGGTATGTAGTCTTGTTCCTGAACATATTGTTGTTGATATTCTTTGTGGTCAACTTAAAACCACCAATTGAGCAAAAGACATGAAGTTTTGCTTGTTACATTTTCATATTTTTTAGCCTTGAGCTCTTGTTAGTTTATGGTCAACTTAAACCATACCATTTAGTAGAAGACGTCATCTTCTACTAGACATTCAGTTTGTGGTCATCCTGAAACCACCAAATGGGTTTGTGGTCACCCTTAAACCACCAATTTAGTAGAATACATCAGCTTCTGCTATTTTTTTCAGAGTTCAAAGAGCATCTTCAGCCAACCCTCTGAATATTCACTTGACACATTATTGATTGTCAAGTAGTGGCAGTTTTTCAAGCAAGAACAAACTTATGATTAAGGGGGGATGTTAAAACTCTAATCATAAGTTAGTTAGTTTACCTAACTTTTATACAGTTACATGACAGTTATGGTCTTTTTTCTCATTGATGAATATAGAATATGCCTTTTCTGCCAGTATTTATTTATCTCTGTTCATCATGGTTTCTTGATTGTTTGAGTTATTTTCATTATGTTTCTATTGTTTTATTCATTATGAATCTAGCACTTGGACCTTAAACAAGGCCAAAAATGTTTTTTTAGTACATGCTTTATGTTCAATGAAAAAACTAACAAAACATTTACTGTTACAAACATAAAAGCGTTATTTTTGTTGTGATAATGGCAGCACGGAATGAAGAGGAGGTCAGGCTTGAGGATAATACTGAGCAAGGACCTACTAGAGAGCTTGGATAGAACAATGAAGGAAGTTTCACCACCCAGGTTCTGGAAACCATGAGAAACCTCATTGTGGAACTACAAGTTTTCAAGGCAGACAATGAGAAACTGAAAAAGGCACAACAAGAACAGCAAGAAATAAATGAAGTACTGTTGCGAAGCATAGTAACAAAGAAGAGCCCAAAATACAATAACCAGGTAGAAGAGGTCAGTAAAAGGGCCTCCAAGAATTCTGGTCCTGAAGTAGAAAAAGGGGGCAACTCTTTTAAAGGTACACCATCAGCAGAAGATAAAACAACCACATCAAGAAAAAGGAAACAAGTGGACCACCTGGAGGGAGAATTTAAGAAAATAAAACCGTCCACATTTGATGGGGAATCCAGAATAGGGGAGGAGGCTGAAGCATGGTTACTGGACATAAAAAGGTATTTCCAAATCTACAATTATTCCAGCAACATGAAGGTCAGAATGGCCATATACAACCTAAAAATAAAAGCAAGTATATGGTGGTAAGACCTAAAGTTAGCCAAGGGCCTAAAGAAAAAACAGATGGATTGGTCGGACTTCAAGAAATACTTTAAGAAACAATATTTATCTGAAATTTACTATGAAAGAAAAACCAAGGAGTTTTATGAGCTATGACTCGATCAAATGACTATGGATGACCTGATAAAGAAATACTTGGAATTATTAAGGTTTGTACCTTATATCTGGGAGGACAAATTAAAAATATAGCAGTTCCTAAGCTGTTTACCACGGTCATATAAGGACAGGATCAAATTTGACAACCCCAATACCTTAAGTAAATTTTTCAGGAAGGCCTGCATGTGTTACGACCAACACAAATAGCGGTCAGAATTCCCCAAGGCTTGGAAAGACAAGAAACAAGACAGAATGAACCAGCGGAAGAAGGGATATCAACCAGCCCCTTTCCATAATGCAGCAAAGACCTTTCCAAGGAAATATTTTCACTCCAATAACCAGAACATCCAAGGAGGAGGTAAACCAGTTAATCTGGGAACCAAGAAGTTTGGGGACAGTCCCAGGGAACCGTTAAAATGCTGGGAATGTGGAGAGCCTCACTTAAGGAGGAATTGTCCACGTTTAACTTCTGCATCTGAGACTATGGTTCACAACCTTCAGGAAGCCTTTACAGTGGGAGATGTGGGTAGAAGCTTACACAGGATCAATGCAGTCGTGGATGGCCGACAAGTTGATCACCAATCCATTGTAGTGGAAGTCGAAGGTAAATTTAACAATAATTGTGTTTATGTTTTAATTGATCCAGGGGCTACCTTGATTTATGTCGCTCCTGGTGTAGTGGATTCAAATAAACTTAAGAAGTTAAGACATGCAAAATCTTGGCTAGTCCAACTAGCAACAGGAACAAAAAGAAAAGTAAATGATTTTATTTCTGACTGTGAGTTCAATTTAGGAGGTCAAAACACAAAGATAAATCTGAATATTCTACCATTAGGGTCTTATGATATAATTATTGGAATGGACCGGTTAGAGAGGCATAAAGAATTTTTGGATTGTTATGATAAATCACCCACTTAAAAAGACGAAAATAACACTGTTAGGACAGTACAAGGAATACGAAAACCAGTCTCAGTTAGGCAGATTTCAGCAATGCAATTTAAGAAGTGCATGAGAAAAGGTTGTCAGATTTATGCTATACAAGTGACAAATCTATTGGAAAAATAAAATAAACCTAGCCTAGAATATTTTGTCATCTTACATGATTTTAGAGATGTGTTTGTTGACGAAATACATGAACTGCCCCCAAGAAGAGAGATAGACTCTATCGATATGTTGTATGGTTCAGCCCCTATATCTAAGGCACACTACAGGATGAGTTTACCCGAGTTAATAGAGTTAAAAATTCAACTACAAGAATTGTTGGACAAAGAATACATCAGGCCAAGTGTCTTGCCATGGGGAGCACCAGTCTTATTTTTTAAAAAGAAAGACGAAACTCTAAGATTATGCATTGATTACAGATAGTTAAACAAAATGATTTTTAAGAACAAATACCCCCTACCTAGAATCAATGATCTGTTTGATCAAGTAGGTGGGGCAAATATTGTTTCTAAGTTGGATTTAAGATTCGGTTATCACCAGGTTAGAATAAAGGATGAGGACATAAGTAAAACAACATTCAGGACGAGATATGGACATTATGAATTTGTTGTTATACCATTTAGTCTCACTAACACACCAGCAACATTTATGTGTTTAATGAACAACATTTTTAGTTAGTACTTGGATAAGTTTGTTTTGGTATTTATCGACGATATCCTAGTGTATTCTAAAACAGAAGAAGAACACGAAGAACATCTAAGGATAGTATTGCAAACTTTAAGAAAACACAAATTGTATGCTAAATTTGACAAATGTGACTTTTATCAAAAGAAAATACAATACTTGGGACATGTAATATCTAAAGAAGGTATTGTCATCAACTTAGAGAAAATAAGAGCCAGCATGGAATGGCCTATCCCTAAGGACATAGAAGACATCCGGTCATTCATGGGAATCACCGGGTACTACCACAGATTTATAGAGGGATTCTCTAAGATTGCATACCCTATCACATCCCTATAGAAGAAGGGTACCAAGTTTAATTGGTCACAGAAGTGTCAATACAGTTTGAATAAGTTAAAGGAATTGTTAACAACTGCACCAATTCTAAGGGTAGCAGACCCAGATAAATACTTCACAGACTGCATGGATGCAAGAAAAGAAGGTTGGGGAGGTGTCCTAACTCAAGATGGACACGTTATTTGTTACAAGTCCTGAAAACTAAAAGAGCATGAACGAAACTACGTCACTCACGACTTGGAGTTAGAACGTTTCATCCATGCATTAAAGATGTGGCAACACTATATCATGGGTAGAAAATTTATGTTGTTGAGTGATAACAGTGGTGTGAAATTTTTGTTTAGTCAACCAGACCTTAACGCAAGGCAAGCAAGATGGCTAGCCTTCTTGAGCGAATTTGATTTCAAGGTAAGACACGTTAAGGGTAAGGAAACCAAGGTGGCAAATGCTTTAAGTAGAAGAATTCATGGGTTGTTTGAGATAAATATTAGCAGGGCAGAAAGTGGCATTGAGCAAAGGATAAAGGCTGCAATAAATAATGATGAAAAATACATTAAAACAGTGGCATATTTACAAAATAACGCAGAAAATTTAGACAAGGAAGATCGAAGTTTGGACAAAAATGGTCTACTAAGATTCAAAAATAGATTATATATACCAGATTCTGTTGAATTAAAGTTAACAATTTTGGAAGAAGTACATAAGAAACCATATCCTGGTCATCCAGGATACCAGAAAACGGTAACAGCACTAAGGAAGTTATTTTATTGGCCTAATATGAAAGGTGAGACAGTAGAATACTTGTCTAAGTGCCTAATATGAAAGGTGAGACAGTAGAATACTTTTCTAAGTGCCAAAATTGTCAACAGGTGAAGGTTGAACACTAGCACCCAGCTGGCCTGTTGCATCCTCTACCTGTAACGCAATGGAAATGGGAGACTATATCACAAGTTTGCTTAGAACTCAAAAACAGAATGATTCAATTATGGTAGTTATTGATAAGCTTAGCAAGTTTGCACACTTTATTCCTATAAAGTCTACTTATAAAGCTATTAACATCGTTGAAATATTCATGAAAGAAATTTTTAGACTGCATGGTATTCCTAAAATGGTGATTTCGGATAGAGACGTAAAATTCACATTTACATTTTGGAAAGAATTGTTTGCAGGGTTAAATACTAACTTGAATTTAAGCACAAGCTATCATCCACAAACGGATGGGCAGACTGAACAAACAAAGAAAATCATGGAACATATGCTACGAATGTACGTAAGGATGTAACCAAGTGGGAAGACTAATTGCACTTGGTGGAATTTGCATACAATAATGGTTACCAGGCATCGACTAAGATGAGCCCCTTCGAAGTACTGTACGGCAGAAAGTGTACAACTCCAATTAGCTAGGACAACCCAGTTGACAGAATCATGGTTGGACCAAAAATGCTCCAAGGAATGGAGAATAAGGTGAGAAAAGTACATCAGAATTTAAGGGAGGCACAGGACAGACAAAAAAGTTACATAGACATGAAAAGAAGACACCTGGAATTTCAAGTTGGAGACCACGTGTATTTAAAATTCAAAGCAAGAAGAAGTTCCTTAAATATAGAAAACGGTTCCAAGTTGTCACCCAGGTTTTGTGTCCCTTTTGAGATCTTAGCTCGAATTGGACTGGCGGCATACCAACTTGCACTTCCTGCAAATCTGAAAATTCATAATGTATTTCATGTTTCTTTATTAAAAAAATTATGTTCATAATCCTACTCACATGATCGATTGGAACATGGTGCAGGTTAAACCAGAAGGCGAGTTCCAAGCGAAACCCCTCCGCATTCTGGACAAGCGAGAAATAGCACTACAGAACAGAGTCGTCGCCCATGTAAAAGTGCAATGGAAGAACTTTAGTCTTGAGGAGGCCACTTGGGAATTGGAGGAAGATTTGCAGAAATATTATCCAACCTTGTTCAGAGAAATGAACGAACACTAAGGACATTGTTGTACTAAAGGGGGAAAGGATGTAATATCCCCAAAAATAAATTATTAGTGAAGTCTGAATATACTTAGGAATTTATTTCCATTTTTGGTAAATTTGAATTTGGAAAATTATTGCCATTTATGGCAATTCCAAATTTGGAATTTAGTTAATTGAAATTTATAATTATGACTGTTGAGAAAATATTTGATTTGTCCAGCCAATTCTTTGACGATGACACTTGTAAGAAACAAATATTTTTACATTTATTGTTGAGAGACAAATGGAATAGCCAGGTTGAAATCAGCTGACCATGACTCTGTGAGTGGGGAACATGTTGGAACTACCTCAGGGTTGAATGTTACAAGTGGAAAATTAGGAATTTGGCCATTGGTAGCCCCTGAAAATCAAGGATTTGTAAAGCTGCGAAAATTCCCAAGGGGGGAAATACCTAGGCACAAGATGCTTTTACATATATAACATATTGGAGGAGGTAGGACATTGCCTAGTATGTTGGGAAAACAAATATCACTTTCTGTTATGAAAACTTCTTTCTGAGTGTGAGGCAAGGAGAATTTTTATGAACTTAAGGAGGACTATAGAAGTGGAGGAGTTCTAGAGTTCGCCCTCATGGATTCATGGTTGGGCTAAGGGGTGAACAGAGCAAGTAGATTGGTTTTTATGTTCTATGGTTGGGAGGAACTTGGTTGTTCCATTTGTTGTCCAGCAACTTGTTCAGATATGTCCATCTACTCTTTCCCTGGTTGAATGTTCTTTTGATTAAATAGTTGATAGAATACACCTATTTAATTCTGGACTAATATTTTGTTGATTAAATCACTGGTGGAATGAAACAAATTGTGGAATAAATCCTTACAGTTTGATTGTATTCATTGAGTAGAATTTTTGTGTGTGCTAACTGTTGATGGAGCTGAATTATGTAAACATATTGGAATATGCATCTAAGCTAAGTAGAATTATTACTATATTAATTCTAACATTCCAGACATGTGATTATGTACGAATAAGCAATCAAATTAAGGAATATTAGCCAGTTGAAGAAGGCTAAATGAAATTATAGAAGTGAACTTGAGATTTAGATATATGTATATATATTGTTGTAGGTTGAATACGCAGGGCTATATTAAATAGTTAAGAACATCAGACAGTGCAAATGCCAAAATGAGACTTAGAATGAATATATAGATAGATAGATAGATAGATAAATATAGTTGCTTGTATAGATTTCTAGAACTACTTAAACACCCAATTACTCATACAAAAAGATTAACAATGCTTGGACATGTGATAAAATTCAAGTAAACCTTCTATGGTTAAGACTATGCCAATGGCACTAAATGTACAGTTCAATTATTCCACAATAAACCATAAATGAAGTTTTGTTTTTTTTTCAAAGTTATACAATCCATAGTGCAGAGACTGCTCAGGTTAAGTAACAGTTTTCGTAGGGTTGAAGAAACATATGTACATCCTATTAATACAAAGAATAAATGATCTGTATAGCCGTAGGCTTGAATCCAAATAATTACAAATAGAATCCCCTAGGTATGTACCCAGTATCACTGGAAACCCGAATATGAATCCTCCAAACCTAAACATTAAAATCGGAACTCGAATACCTTTTTTCAGTAAGGAGTTGTTCTTATCCATTGATTGTGACTGTGCAAGTCCTGCAGGAAATAGAGAAGGACAATTAGTGTCAAAACAGAAGACAAGTAAATCTAAATATTGTAGATAAATTAATCAAGACAACGAAGGTTCCCACTCAGGATTAGCACTTAGCTTGAGGTTGGCACGGTTACACTTTCAGTTGATGTCGTTGAAGCAATCTATCCACTGGCCTGAAGGGGAGAAGTGGACTTGGAAAGGTCTGATGGGTACCCTCCCAATGCAAATAGGGGTCCCATCATTAGACTAGTAACCGAGAGTATTAACAAAACTTAAATTCTGGAATATAAACAAGCAACCTATGCTAAACATTTTATATTTTCGATAATCCGATTAATTCTTTAGAACCATACATTTCTTATAGAGGCGTCTGTTGTCTTTGGATTCACTTGTATTATTTATTTATGCTGAGGGAATCGTGACAGTAAAAGTTTCAAAACATAGAATGCAGGAACAGAGAAATTATAAGTAACTAAACCACAGATTTATGTTAAAGGAAATGCAATTAAGAACAGAGTTCGAATTACTTAGAATTTCCTTCCTTACGCTAACAAATTGAAATTTAACCAGTTAAACAAAATTCCAGAATGGTAAGGTTTGCATAGGGTAGAGCATATCCCACAGAGGTATTATCTTTTCCAGCTCAAATGTACAGATAGGGTTACGGGACACCAAAAGCATATTCTTAAAACTTATGAGTTACTCATTGAAAACTCAGACAAGTGGCATACAGTTTCAAGCATACGGATCTTGAGGGGAATGATATATATAAACTTATCGAGGTAAAGTGTATATGGAATTTATTGTATCCGCGGAGAACTATCTCACGATTCTTAACCCTTTTACCGTGAAATTGTATGGAACACAATGGGAAAGTTATAGGCCGGATGTTAAAAGAATATATTCAGGCAAGAAAAATGCCCTATACACACGGTGGATAGTGTTACAATATATATCGTGCCCCCTTTAAACAAATTTGAACCCTGGAAAGTATTAAGATGTATACTCTCGAAATTTAAGAGATCGAAAAGTCATAAGACTTCAATAAAGATACAGAACTGTACGTATACCTTCGTAACTGTTATTTTTTAAACTCAAAGGAATGAAATTGTAAGTTTGCACTGCATAGGGAAAACTCCTTTTCACACAGAAGAAAACCTAGTTCTTAACTAGGATAGAAAACCCAAAAAAATCCACGAAGTATACAGTGAAACCACAAAAATAGTCAAGGAGTTATGCCAAGGCAGCGAGATCTCTGAAATATCAGACAAAGAACTTGCATCTATATCGGGGTGTGTAAACACTAAGAACACAGAATGAGCAACCAAACATACAGTAAACCCATCATTACACTTATGACCGAACTAGCGGAGTGGACTTTCTCACTCCCTTTGACATTTTTATAGTCTGGAAATGCCTATGAGAATTTACACAAAGGAAATATTTGTCGCAGAGTATAAGGGTTTTAGAAAAATGGATACAGAGGTTTAAGGGTGGAGCCATGATAAAACCCTAAGCATTGTCGAGTATATTACCAACTTTTAAAATGCTATATCAGACCACGGAAGTCAGGCCACTAGCACTAATAGGAATTTTGAAGATGACTGGTGCACATAGTAACCTTTTAGTAACACAAAGAGTTCAGATAACAACAACCAAAAGGTTCTTACCTCGCATAAGGTGCTATCCGACTAGAGAGGTCCTCCTAATGTTCCTTCCACCCAGAGAGATCCCAACTTAACGAATTCTGGCCATGCCACCGAGATGAATAGAAACATGGCTAACATTGCAATGTTTTGCAAATACACAGAGCCAAGGGAGAAGAATGAACAATAACTTTAGAAAAACCTTCGCCGAACAAATTAATGGTGGTAGTTACAAACTGTACCTAGGCCATGTGAATAATGCAAGGTGGCAGAGACACAATGGGTATGAAGGTTGAGTGATGGCCCAAAGATGTATGCTACAGGATATCATAAATGTCATAGGTAGGGTTATTTAAGTCAAGACAGTGTTACCTCTGCAGTTTCCTTATCAACTTTTATGGTGAAGTGCGATGACAATCCATTTAGGGTTACGGTTTCATTTTCCTGCTCGTCTGATCATGGTTTGACTCTTACCTATCGGATTCGTTAGCCTTATGCCAAAGTTGGTTATCATGGAGTCGTTAAATGACAAGAAACGAATAGTTTGCGCCAACTGTTAGTCATAACCACCCTGAGTATTAACGCCTATGTGCACTGGTGTTATAGCATTGTATAAAATACTATAAATTACTAAATCTCATGTTGCGGTCGGTCGGACTCGTGATACATAAGCATGACTATAAATGTGAACCCGTGAGTCCGCCAATCCGTGATTCTGCCAAACCAAGCACGTGTCACATCTATTTTATTCTACTATATTTTTATACGTGCATTTCATTTCCTTTGTTGCAATAGCTTAATATATATAGTTTTATGTGTATTTATCATCTTATAAAGGTAGGAGTGAAACTTATCAAAAGCATGCCATGTTAAAATAATAGTTTGATTATCTTCAAAAGATGATAAAGCTATGCAAACAAGACTCATAATTAAACCAGAAAAGAATGGTCCCAATAATATCATCTAATCTATTTTTTTGATGATTATTTTCAAAATATGGAAAAGAAATGCATACAAGACAAATGGTTAGCCTTTAAAAAATTCTAACAATGACGTTTACTTCATTTGTTTGAGAAGAAGTGGAGACACAAATTTAGTTTTAAAAAATTAGTTATTTCATTTGTTTGACAAGTGGAGACAAAAATTTAATTTCAAAAATTATTCACTAATGTAATTTATTCTATTTGTACACAAGCATGATAATTTATATATCCAAGTTTCTATGGATTTATAAGAATTTTTATAATTAATTTTACTTAAGAAAACCAACTTCATTGTACACACATATCCAAGATTTTATGGATTTATAATAATTTTTATAATTACTTTTACTTAAGAGGATGTCTTCCAACTCCATTATACAAACACCTTATATATTCATTCAATGATGTCCTCTCCAAGACATTGACAATGGAGATTATTGACCTTAACTAATTTGTAGAACGCAGTGTCACAAGTGATGATGATAGAACCTAATTAATCATGATCAATTTAAAGCATTCCAAAGTATTTTTTAAATAGTTAACTTGAGTTACTTTAAGTTATAATATAATGCATTTCCACCATAAATGGTTTTCTTAATCATATATTGACATCAAGCATGCCAAATATACTTGCCTAACACACAAATTTCCTATATAATGTTAAATTATGAGCTTGATTTCTTATGTGGATTAATTCTTTTATTTTCTTCAACACTTTGATTCCATCATAATACACTTCAATAATACCAAATCATAATCGAATAGAAATAACTATGTAGATAAGTAAGCATGCACATCAATAACACATATACCCTGGGGAAACCCTGTACAGGGAGAAAAACCCCAGCAAACAATATTCCTTTATTGCATTAATAATGTATGATCACTTACAAATATCCACCATGAATCTTCTTCTCTTAAAGAGCTTTTCAAGATAACTCTGACCTGACAAATACCTAAGAGACCTTGCTGAAATACACCTTTGATATGATGTCTCTATTGTTGATATACAACACTGATATGTTGTTGATATATGCCTCTGATATGCAGCCTCTATTGCTGATATACAACACTGATATGTTGCTTTGGTATACTACCTCTTTATCACTGATATGCTCCTCTATTGCTTCTCCCTTAACCTACATATCAAAAACTGTGTTGAAGAGAGGGGTCGACTTCTACTTATATAGGCTGAAGAGGAGAAGAGGAGAGGCTCGGAATAGTAACTTGTTTGCGTGATTTAATCATAACTCAGCTTCATACTTTAGTTCAAACTAGACTTGAGACTGGTATACTCTAGTTCAAAAATAGAACTAGACTTGAGACTTTAGTTACAACTCAGCATTACTCTTTAGTTCGAAAATAGAACTAGACTTGAGACTAGTATACTTTAGTTTGAAAATAGAACTATACTTGAGACTTCAGTTACAACTCAACATTACACTTTAGTTCTAAAATAGAACTAGACTTAAGACCTTAGTTACAACTCAGCATTACACTTTAGTTCTAAAATAGAACTAGACTTAAGACTCTAGTTACAACTCAGCATTACACTTTAGTTCTAAAATAGAACTAGACTTAAGACTTCAGTTACAACTCAACATTAGACTTTAGTTCTAAAATAGAACTTAGACTTAAGACTTCAGTTACAACTCAACATTACAAGACAATTCAAAATTATCTTCATGGTGGATAATGTTACACATGCCAATGCACTAGAATACATTTATATCATTTGCAATATTAGGAATATCGTTTGTTTCTAGCTCATTGGAATTTTATATTCAGCCTAACTTTTGCTATCTGCCTTGAGTTTTTCTCATGGCTCACAAGGCTTGACTAGGCTCATAGAGGTTATACGTTCCCCATGACTTTGGCACTAGTCTGTCTATGCTCACAGAGGTTGTACGTTCCCCCTGACTTTTGCACTAGATTGTCTATGCTTAGAGAGGTGGTACGTTCCCCCTGAATTTTTCACTAGACTTACATATCATCTCATTCATCCTAACTTTTGGTTTGACTCACAGAGGTTGTACATTCCCTTGGATTCTTTCAATACCTCACAAGATTAGTTGATTCTCCAAATCTCCCTAGCTAGTCTCAGGGTGGCCCATATGGCCTCTCATTGGAGAATGACTATCAATGCTGCCAAATTTAACACTCCCTCTCATCGAAGGTGTCATTCGTAGCCACACCAAGATTGCCTTTTAGCTGCACAAACTGTCTCGAGGTCAGAGGCTTGGTCAGGATATCAGCTACCTACTCATTCGTGGCTATGTACTGTAACTTTATAGTTTTTCTCTAAACCAAGTCTTGGAGGTAGTGGTACCTCATGTCAATATGTTTTGACCTGTCATGAAATATTAGGTTCTCTGTCAATTTTATGCAACTTTGATTATCACAGTGAACCACCGTCGTCTCGATCTTTTCACCAAACAACCCAGAAACCAGTTTTATGATCCATACTGCTTCCTTACTAGCATCACTTATTGCAATGTACTCAGCCTCTACTATATTCTATGCAATGGATCCTTGCTTCCAGCTTGACCAAGATATCATAGCAGATCCTAAACTGAAGCAGTATCTGGAAGTACTCTTCTGATCCACTGGGCTTCCTGCCCAGTCAGCATCTGCATACCCATGCAGAATAAACCACCACTGGATGTATATCTCAGACCATAAGTAATGGTCCCTTTGAGATATCTCAAGATGTGCTTTGCTGCCACCTAGTGTCTCTATCTCGGTTCAATCATGAACTGACTCATTGCAATCACTGCATAGCATATATTTGGCCTAGTGTGGATCATGTACATCAATGATCCAATCAATTGCCTATAAATGGTGGGATCCACCAAATCTGAACCTGTATCAGAATCATGCAACTTCCTTAGGTTGGTAATCATCGGAGTAGACATGGATTTGCAATCCATCATACCAAACCTCTTTAGTACATCCACTGTGTATTTTCCTTGTGCCAGAAATATCTCTCCCTGTCTTTGCCATACTTCCAATCCTAGGAAGTAATGCATCAAGCCTAAGTCTTTCATCTCGAATTATGAGGTTAGCTCCCTCTTACACCAGGCTATTAGCCCTTAATCTCCTGTTAGAAAGAGATCATCAACATACAAGATTAGTATAACGGGTTGGTTACCTCTTACCTTGAAGTATAGATTTGCATCAGCATCACTTTTCTGAAATCTCGGGCTTTTAAGAAAGCCATTAATCATGTCATATCAAACTCTAGGAGCCTGCTTAAGACCATACAAGGCCTTCCTTATCTTGCATACATGAGTGCCTTTGTTATGCAGTACAAAATCATCTCGTTGTTCCACAAAGACCTCTTGTTCAATATTTCCATTCAAGAATGTTGTTTTTACATCCATCTGATGTAGCTTCCAACCAAGAACAGGAGCTAAAGCAATAATAGTTTGAATGGAGGTATACCTAGCTACAGGGGAAAAAGTCTCTTCTTAGTCGATTCCTTCTTTCTGAGTGAAGCCTCTGGCTACAAATCTTTCTTTGAACTTTTCCACACTTCCATCAGCTACATGTTTGATCTTAAAGATCCATTTGGAAGAAACCACTGATTTGTATTTTGGCCTCGGCACAATGTCCCAAACATTATTCTTCATAATAGACTTGTATTCCTTAAGCATGGCATCCTTCCATACTTTTAATTTATCTTCTTATTCAAATGAAGAAGGTTCGACATCACTAATGTTTCTCATCAGTGCAACATAGTCTCCAAACCTATGAGGCATCTTCCTTTCCGTGAAAGTTCCTTTGGGAGCAGCTATCCTTTATGCTTCCTACACTATTTCTTTAAGCCACCTTGGCTTCCTTTTGGCCGTAGGTTCTTCAAGAGTTATTTCTAACAATTCAGCAGGTTCTAGGGGCTCATTACTTGGCCCTTCACGAGGTTCCTCCCTCTGATCATCTGACTCTTCATTTTCAGAAGAGGGTGAAGCTAGCTGAATTGCTTATGATTCTTGTTGAAGCTCTCTGGATTTCTTAAATGTGGATTCCTCATGGAAATTCACATCTTTGCTTACCTCTATTTTCCTTTGACCTGGTACATAAATCCTATAAGTCTTGGAGATCTCATTGTACCCCACAAAAACCCCTTTCTTGCCTGAGGGTTCCATCTTTGTCCTCTTTTCCTTAAGGACATGAATATACACAGGACACCCAAATATCCTTAGATGTCCTACTTCAAGTTCGATCCCCGAGAAGACCTCTTCGGGAGTCTTTTCCTTCAAGATAGCATGTGGACACATGTTCTAAATATACACGGAAGTGGAGGTAGCTTCTACCCATAAACAATTTGGTAGATCCTGGTCAAACATCATTGCTTTCGCTACCTCACAAATTGTCTTATTTTTCCTCTTATCAACTCCATTTTGCTGAGGGTTATATGGAATGGTCAACTGTCTCTTGATTCTTGTTGACTTGCAGAAATCCTCAAATTGGAGAGATTCAAACTCTCCTACATTGTTTGTTCTAAGGATTCTGATGTGTTTCCCTGTCTGCTTTTCAATACAGGCTTTATACTCTTTGAATTTATCAAATGTGTCACTTTTAGCTTTAAGGAAATATATCAAACATTTTTGTGAGTAATCATCAATAAAAATGACATATAAAAATAACCACTGAGTGAGGGACATGACATGGGACAACATACATCAGAATGAACCAGATCTAAGATTCCTTGAGATCTATTGTCACTACTAGGAAATACTTTCTTTATATTTTCACCTAGCATGCATCTATTACAAATTTCATTTTTACTAAGATAAATAGAGGGCATGCCACATACCATGTTCTGTAGATCTGGAAGAGATTTGTAATGAATATGTCCAAGTCTTTTGTGCCAAAACTCATTGGAGCTAGTGTAACAACATGTTTCCCCCAGTCTGTAAAAATAACTATATTGGCCAAGAACTATGGAAAACTCAAAGATGTGAATGTTTGATTTGATGGACCTTTTTATGAAAGGTCGATGAATGTAAATTATGTTATGAATATGTGTTGCATGGTTGTTGGGAGGGGGATGTGATAAAAGAGACCACAATGGCTAATGAGAGGTGGTGGAAGGGACCTGGAATGGTTGTGTTAACTTCCATCGAGTCAGTACCGTATTGGTTTTACTTGCTCAAAGACCAAAGCAACTATCTAACCCCAGAATGGATTTCCCATCAAATTGATAGGTGGGGAGGCTCCTCAAGAGTTAATGAGGGGATGGGGGTGAACCGCCCATCCTTAACAGCTCCCAGACCTGACCGCGGATGGGGAAATTTGCGCCACACGCAATCTTGCAGAGAAAAGGCAAGAGAGGAAGTGTGGTAAAAGGAGAAGAGAGAACACACACGACAGGGATCACGGGGAAGAACTGGAGAAACTCTAGAAACACAAGGAATTTTGAATAGAGGAGAAGGAGAGTAACCTTAGTCATTGACTTTCGTTGAGCTGGAAGTAGAAAATTGAACCTCAAGCATCGTGGTCTAGCTCGGGGGTGGCTAGTGGTAAATTTGTTTGGAGTCACTGAGCCTACGGTTGGGTGGAAACGAGCACCCCTCTCAGCAGTCGTGTCCCACCTGGTGTTTTCTAATAAGTGTTATGTCTTGTATTTTTGAATTGAATGCATGCTCATGTTTACATGTTCATAAATGGTTTCTGTATGGAAGTGTTTTCCTGTGTTTTGATTTGGAGACAAGGGATACATGCTTATACTTATATGACCATAATTGGTCTATGTATAGAATGAGTAGGTTCAGAATACGAGTCTGTTCCCTTGAGAATTGTCCTATCTACTTGGCTCGCGGTATGCCCTGGTTTAATTTCCCGAAGGCACTTCTCTTGGGAAGTTTCCTCGCATTCCAGAATTGGAGTGAGTCCCTCGAAAGGACTACCATGATAGTAAACCCACGAGTTTAATTTACCCCTACCACTGAATTTATAGCTTGGCGAATTAGGAAGACTTTTACTCAGGTCACCAAGCCTAGGGATAATTTACCCAAGAACCCTCTGAAAGATCTATCAGAGCTCTATTGCCTGTTGACCCTAACCTTTGCATAGGAAAGAGGGTGGACTTGGCAACATCCTGAAAGTCCCAGAGTATTTGGGCCCGTTCATCGGCATTTCAGCATTTCGGCACCTAGAAAACCAAAGGGCAAGACCCTTCGTTGTCGCAAGTCGTGAAGTCTCAGTATGCGAAACTCTGAATTATCTTAGTGTGAATAGATTTCGTCATTTCGACGTTTCGGCACTAGGGAAACCAAAGGGCAAGACCCTTCATCGTCGCAAGTCACAAAGTCCCGGTATGTGAAACTCTGAATTAGCTTAGTGTGAATAGATTTTGGCATTTCGGTGTTTTGGCACCCGAGAAACCAAAGGGAAAGACCCTTTGTCATCGCAAATCACGAAGTACCGGTATGCGAAACTCCGAATTAGCCTAGTGTGAATAGGTTTTGGCATTTCGGTGTTTCGGCACCCAGAAAACCAAAGGGCAAGGCCCTTCGGCATCGCAAGTCGTGAAGTCCCGGTATGCAAAACTCCGAATCAGCTTAGTGTGAATAGGTTTCGCCATTTCGGTGTTTCAGCACCCGGGAGACCAAAGGGGAAGACCTCGTCTTCGCAAGTCATGAAATCCCAGTTCACAAAACTCCGGGAGGATCTGGACCGTCCATCGAAGGAGACGTGTGGTGAGCGGTCAGAGTTCGGGGAAAGCTCTGAAACCCCATAAGCCATTGGATCTCGTAGGACAGCAAGGAGGTTAAGGCTGAGTGTCCTTCAATGCCCTTAAGCTCAGGAGGGATGGTGACCGTCAGATCCAGATCAACGAGGTTCGTTGATCTCCTACACGAATTCCCATATTGGAATTCGGGGATTTGAGTGACAAGAGTTCTGCAATTGTTTCATCGTGACCTCCCAGTTCCTGAAACTCCAAAGAGATCTGGACCATTGGATCCATATCATCGAGGACCTTCGGATCTCGTGCAAGAACTCGCATATTGGATTTCGAGTTTCAGGGTTTGAAGAGTCGAAAGACTTGACTCGCTTGCATTTCAAACTCCTGGTTACCAAAGTCCCAATACGGCCAGGATCATCGGATCAAGGAGGATATTTGTAGCCTTCGATCTCAATGAAAGGACAATTTCAGGTTTCGAGGTTTGAAGAGTCGAAAGACTGGATTCTAGGGCACCGCTAAGTCGCGAAATGCGAAAGGCGCCTCTTGGCTTGGCTCGGGGTCATAATCAATGATCACATGGAGGAAAAGCCTGCACTTGTTGCTTGAGTTGTATATGACAGGCTTTTAATGAAATAACCAGCGGATTGGTTTAGTGAAGGTTCCGACAGGAAGAGATAGCCTGCGCTAGGACCTCATAGGAACTCGGGGATTCTGTCCCTCAAGAAAGAAAGGAGAAAAAGGCAAAAAAAAAACCTATTATGTTGTAGTGGGTGTGTGACAAATTGGTATCAGAGCATGGTTACAACACTTGGCCTGCTTGGGCTCATGGACGAGTTGTGTAGGAACTCCATCTGAAGTACTCTTAAAAGGAGTAGCTCTCTATCCTAACCCCCCTTATAAAAAGCCGAAGTTAAGAATGAAAATTCCTATTGTGTGTATGCATTTGAAAAATATGAATTATGCGCGAATGAATATAATCCTGACTAACAATAAGTGTTTTTCTTGCACAACAAGCGGACGATCAACCGCAGGAAACTGCAGACGCATAGAATGGTGATGCACCACGAAGTAGGGGATGGCTCCCACAATAGAGACGAAGAGTCTGACGAAAGGAGAGTGATAGAAACCCCTCCAGATCTAGTTGAGACTGTGAGAAGCCTCATTGTCGAACTATAGAGATGCAAGGCTAACAATGAGAGGTTGATAAAAGAGAAAGAGAAGCCAACGAAGATCAATGCAGTCTTGCTGCAGAGCTTATCCGACATACAAAGACAATTGCAGCATGGACCTGACACCAGTCACGCAGACCAGTGACAGACAAAGAGAAGTCGAAGCCCACCTGGGATACGGAAACATGGCCCTTTAAGTGGCCACACTAGGAGGAGCACCTCGAGAAAGGTTCACCCCAGAGATAAGGGATGAGCATCGGACGATTCCTATGGAAAGGAAACTAGCGAATTAGAGGGATCTTCTAGTAGAAGAACTAGTTCTTATTCCTGAAGAAAATGGAAGAAGTGAGATCATTCCAAAAATCATAATATCGAAGAATTCAAGAAGGCCAAACCACCCTCTTTCGACGGCGAAATAAAGAAGGGAGAGGAAGCGGAGGCCTGGCTGCTTAGACTAAAGAAGTATTTTAGAGTCCATGACTTCTCAAAAAATTTGAAGGCCCGAGTAGCCACTTTCAACCTAAATGGGAAGGCTTCCATTTGGTAGGAAGACCTTAAGAACGTAAAAGGGATTCACGAAGAAGACCTATCTTGGGAACGGCTTGAGAAATACTTCAGGAAGAAGTATCTGTCGAAAAATTATTTCGATGAAAAGACTAAAGAATTCTATGAACTTAAGCTAGGGAAACGCACCATAGAGGAATATGTCAGTAGATTCCTCAAATTGTTGAAGTACGTACCCTATATAAAAGCAGAAAAGGAAAAGGTGCAATGATTCATCAGTGGACTACCTAAGGACTATTAGAACATGATTGAGTTTGATGAGCCAAAGACCCTAGAAGATACTATTCGAAAGGCAAGATATTGTTATGAACAGCTTGGGCATCAGACAGAACCTCGTGAAGGCTGGAAGCAAAAGAATAGTACGGGATTCCAAAAAAAGGGGTTTAAATCCCCAAGATTTAAAAACTATAAAAAGGACTCAAGGATGAGCTTCCCAACCCAAAGTGTACACTAGCAAAATTTCCCCTCCCAGAGCAGAAATAAACCTTTTGGATCTACCCCAGGAAAAATTGATAACTCGAAGAAAGAACCCTTAAAATGTTGGGGTTGTAGAGAAGAACATCTACTGAGGGACTGCCCGCACCGACAACAGAACAGTCAGAGAATTTACAATGTTCAAGAAGCTACCACCGTCAATGACGTGACCAGGAGTATGCCGCAAATTTATGCAATCGTGGATAATAAACAAGCTGACCACCAAGCTTCAGTGGTGGAGATGGAAGGCATGATCACCAACCATCTAGTGTCTATTCTAATTGACCCTAGTTCAAATTTGATTTATATAGCCCCTAAGGTTGTTGATAAGTGTAAATTACAGCCACATAAACACGCCAAGCCATGGTTGGTACAGTTAGCCACTGGAACCAAAATAAAGGTAGCGGAGGTCATACCAACTTGCCAATTCACTATGGGTGAATTCCCCACCCAAGCAACCCTTAACGTATTACCCCTAGGATCGTATGACATGTTGATTGGTATGAACTGGCTAACCACATATAAAGCTAGACTGGATTGTTACCATAAAATCTTAGAATGTGTAAGTGAAGAAGGAAGAAGGATAACCCTTCAAGGGATCCAAAACCCTGTCTCGGTGAGACGAATATCAACCCTTCAAATGAGAAAGTATTGTAGAAAGAGATGTCCACTATATGCGATACAGGTGTTGGAATCAGTTGAAGATGACAAACCAAGCCTCGAATACCACCCCACACTAAGAGAATATAGAGATGTATTTTCGGAAGAGGTACTGGGTTTACCTTCAAGAAGGGACATTGACTTCTCGATAGAACTTGCACCGGGAGCGGTGCTAGTGTCTAGGACACCCTACAGGATGAGCACACCCAAGTTAGTTGAGCTTAAATTACAACTAAAAGAAACGATGGACAGAGGCTATATCCAGCCCAACGTGTCTCCATGGGGAGCACGAGTCCTGTTTGTGAAAAAGAAAGATGGTACCCTCTGACTATGCATAGATTATAGACAACTCAATAAGGTAACCATAAAGAGCAAGTACCCCTTACCCATGATCGATGACATGTTTGATCAATTGGGAGGTGCTTCCATCTTCTCAAAGATTGACTTGAGATCTGGATACCATCAAGTCCAAATCAAGGGTGAATGCATGCACAAAACTGCCTTCAGGACGAGATATGGTCACTATGAGTTTGTGGTAGTACCATTTGGATTGACCAATGCCCCTACCACTTTTATGTGCTTGATGAACAATGTGCTCAACAAATTCCTAGACAAATTTGTACTAGTTTTTATTGACGATATATTAATTTACTCCAAGAATAGAGAGGAACATGAGAAACATCTTAGACTTGTGCTTCAATTGCTAAGAGAACATCAGCTCTATGCCAAATTTAGCAAGTGCGACTTTTTCCAGAAGCAAATACATTACATGGGCCATGTCATATCTAAAGAGGGAGTAGCAGTAGATCCTGACAAGATCAGGTCTATCATGGAATGGCCTACCCCAAAGGACGTTTCGGATATCATATCCTTTATGGGCTTAGCAGGATACTATAGGAGATTTATAAAAGGATTCTCCAAGATTGGTTGTCCAATCACTACCCTCCAGAAGAAGGGAGACAAATTCATGTGGACACAAGAATGTGAAGAAAGATTTCAATCCCTGAAACACCTTCTGACCCATGCACCTGTGGTAAAGATCATTGATCCCGAAAATGACTTCCTCATGTGAAAAGATGCTTGTAAGGAAGGGCTCGGAGGAGTCCTTATGCAAGGAGGAAGTGTATTCTACAATGAATCCCAAAAATTGAATGAGCACGAAGTCAACTATGTGACCCATGATCTAGAGCTAACTGCCATAGTGCAGGCCTTAAAAATGTGGGGACATTACCTCCTGAGAAGGAAATTTGTACTCATGATAGACCACTGTGGATTGCGATATATGTTTGACCAACCGAAGCTTAATGCCAAACAAGCTAGGTGGATGGCCCTCCTTAGTGAGTTTGATTTTGAAATCAAACATGTTAAAGGAAAGGAAAATAAGGGGGCTGATGCCCTTAGCAGAAGTATGAAAACAATTCGCCTGGCAGCGGTGAGCACCTGTGAGACGAATGTCAAAGAAAGAGTCAAGAATGCATAAGAAACAGACACATTCTTCCAGACCGTGACCTCGTACCTGGAGCAAGAACCCACAGGAATAAAGTATGAAGGCTACCAGATCATAGATGGAGGTCTGCTAACTTACGAAAACAGATTGTATATTCCAGATTGTGACAACTTGAAGAGGTTCATAATGGATGAACTACATAAAAGACCATATACTAGTCACCCAGGATATCAAAAGATGATCACGGCCACTAGGAAACAATTATATTGGCCTGGGTTAAAGAAAGACATAGCTAACTATTTAGTTAAGTGCCTAGAATGCCAACAGGTTAAAGCAGAACACCAGCAACCAACAGGATTATTACAACCTCTACCCATCCAGGAATGGAAGTGGGAAACCATTTCCATGGACTTCATCACCGGATTACCAACATCAACCAAACAGAATGATGCCATCATGGTAGTGGTGGATAAATTGAGCAAGTCCACCCATTTTATCCCCGTCAAATCGACTTGCAAGGCAATAGATATCGCCAGCATATTCATGAAGGAGATATTTAGACTACATGGTATGCCTAAAGAGATCGTGTCTGACAGAGACAAGAAATTTACTTCCAACTTTTGGAAATCCTTGATGGTTGGTCTGGAGACCAAAATACTGTTTAGCACAGCCTATCATCTTCAAACTAATGGACATACAGAAAGAGTGAGCCAAATATTGGAAGACATGCTAAGAATGCATGTAATGCATCAACCCAAGAAGTGGGAAGATTACATGCCACTGGTGGAATTCGCCTACAACAACGGCTACCAAGAATCCCTGAAGACGAGTCCTTTCAAATTCCTCTATGGTATACCGTGAAACACTCCAGTCAGTTGGAGTAATATCATAAACAGAATTACTATTGGACCTGACATGCTGAAAGAAATGGAACAACAAGTGATTCAGATAAAACAAAATCTGAAGGTTGCTCAGAATAAATAGAAAAGTTGCGCCGACAGAAAGAGAACTCCAAGAGAATTCAAGATGGGAGACCATGTATATCTCAGAGTTAGGCCCAGGAAGAGTTCCCTGAGGATGGGCGCTTGTGCCAAATTGGCACCTCAGTATTGCAGACCCTTTGAAGTTCTAGATAGAGTGGGATGTGTAGCCTATAGGCTAGCACTTCCTCCCACAGTAAAAGCACATAATGTTTTCCATGTTTCATTATTGAAGAAATATGTACATGATTCTAATCATATAATTGACTGGTCTATGATCCAGGTGGAACCAGAGGGAGAATTCCTGCCAGAACCTCAATGCATACTGGACAGAAAGGAAACCCCACTCAGGAACCAAACCATTGCACAGGTCAAGGTGCAGTGGAAACATTTTGACCCGGATGAGGCTACCTGGGAAATGGAAGATGCCATGAAACAGGCATATCCGATTTTGTTTACTTCTGTACATACATGTCATATTGATAGATAGAACATCGAGGACGATGTTCCTTTAAGGGGGAGGAAATTGTAACACCTTGTTTCCCCCAGTCTGTAAAAATAACTATATTGGCCAAGAACTATGGCAAACTCAAAGACATGAATGTTTCATTTGACGGACCTTTTTATAAAAGGTTGATGAATGTAAATTATGTTATGAATATGTGTGGCATGGTTGTTGGGAGGGGGATGTGCTAAAAGAGACCACGATGGCTAATGAGAGGTGGTGGAAGGGACCTGAAATGGTTGCATTAACTTCCACAGATCCAGTATCGTACTGGTTTTACTTTCTCAAAGACCAAAGCAACTCTCTGACCTCATAATGGATTTCTCGTCAGATTGGTAGGTGGGGAGGCTCCTCAAGAGTTAATGAGGGGATGGGGGTGAACCAACCATCCATAACACCTCCCAGACCTGACCGTGGACGGGGAAATTCGTGCCACACGCAATCTTGCAGAGAAAAGGCAAGAGAGGAAGTGTGGTAAAAGGGGAAGAGAGAACGCGTGTGACAGGGATCGCGGGGAAGAACTAGAGAAACTCTAGAAACACAAGGAGTTATGAATAGAGGAGAAGGAGAGTAACCTTCGTCCTTGACTTCTGTTGAGATGGAAGTAGAAAATTGAACCTCAAGCATCGTGGTCTAGCTCGGGGGTGGCTAGTGGTAAATCCATTTGGAGTCACTGAGCCTACGGTTGGGTGGAAACGAGCACCCCTCTCAGCAGTTGTGTCCCACCTGGTGTTTTCTGATAAGTGTTATGTCTTGTATTTTTGAATTGAATGCATGCTCATGTTTGCACGCTCACAAATGGTTTCTGTATGGAAGTGTTTGCCTATGTTTTGATTTGGAGACAAGGGATACATGCTTATACTTATATGACCATAATCAGTCTATGTATAGAATGAGTAGGTTCAGAATACGAGTCTGTTCCCTTGAGAATTGTCCAATCTACTTGGTTCGCGGTATGCCCTGGTTTAATTTCCCGAAGGCACTTCTCTTGAGAAGTTTCCTCGCACTCCAAAGTCAGAGTGAGTCCCTCGAAAGGACTACCATGATAGTAAACCCACAAGTTTACTTTACCCCAACCACCGAATTTATAGCTTGGCGAATTAGGAAGACTTTTACTCAAGTCACCAAGCCTAGGGATAATTTACCCAATAACCCTCTGAAAGATCTGTTGGAGCTCTAGTGCTTTTCGACCCTAACCTTTGCATAGGCAGGAGGGTGGACTTGGCAACGTCCTGAAAGTCCCGGAGTATTCGGGCCCGTTCATCAGCATTTCAGCGTTTCGGCACCCAAAAAACCAAAGGGCAAGACCCTTCCTCATCGCAAGTCATGAAGTCCCAGTATGTGAAACTCTGAATTAGCTTGGTGTCAATAGATTTTGGCATTTCGGTGTTTTGGAAAACCCGGGAAACCAAAGGGAAAGACCCTTCATAATCGCAAGTCGTGAAATCCCAGTATGCGAAACTCCGAATTAGCTTAGTGTGAATAGATTTTGGCATTTCGACGTTTTGACACCCGAGAAAGCAAAGGGCAAGACCCTTCGTCGTCGCAAATCGCGAAGTCCCGGTATGCGAAACTCTAAATTAGCTTAGTCTGAATAGGCTTCAGCATTTCGGAATTTCAGCACCCGGAAAACTAAAGGGCAAGACCCTTCGTCGTCGCAAGTCACGAAGTCCCGGTATGCAAAACTCCGAATCAACTTAGTGTGAATAGGTTTCGGCATTTCAGCATTTCGGAACCCGGGAGACCAAAGGGGAAGACCCCTCATCTTCACAAGTCATGAAATCCCAGTTCACGAAACTCCGGGAGGATCTGGACCGTCCATCAGAGGAGATACGTGGTGAGCGGTCAAAGTTTGGGGAAAGCTCTGAAACCCCGTAAGCCATTGGATCTCGTAGGACAGAAAGGAGGTTAAGGCTAAGTTTCCTTCAACGCCCTTAAGCTTAGGAGGGATGGTGACCGTCAGATCCAGATCAATGAGGTTTGTTGATCTCCTACACGAATTCCCATATCGAAATTCAGGGATTTGGGTGACAGGAGTTCTGGATTCATTTCATCGTGAACTCCTGGTTCATGAAACTCCGAAGAGATATGGACCATTGGATCCATATCATCGAGGATCGTCGGATCTCATGCAAGAACTCACATATCGGATTTCGGGTTTCCGGGTTTGAAGAATCGAAAGACTCGACTCGCTTGCAATTTGAACTCCCGGTTACCGAAGTCCTGATACGGCCAGGACCGTCGGATCAAGGAGGAGATTTGCAACCATCCATCTCAACGTAAGGACAATTTTGGGTTTCGGGGTTTGAAGAGTCGAAAGACTAGATTCTCGGGCATCGTTGAGTCGCGAAATGAGAAAGATGCCTCTTGGTTTGGCCCGAGGTCATAACCAATGATCACATGGAGGCGAAGCCCGCACTTGGTGCTTGAGTTGTATATGACGGGTTTTCAATGAAAGAACCGGCAGATTGGTTTAGTGAAGGTTCCGACAGGAAGAGCTAGCCTACGCTAGGAACTTGTATGAACTCAGGGATTCTGTCCCTCAAGAAAGAAAGGAGAAAAAGGCGAAAAAAAAAACTATTATGCCGTAGTGGGTGTGTGACAGCTAGTCACATCATGAGCCAATGCCTGAACTGATTGTCCTAACACAACGTACAGTCTTCCACTGCGAGTTCCAATGGGTTATGTTGTACTTAAGTGGCTACCTTTAGCCCATAGTAGTGCCCTCCTATCCTTGAAGATCACCCAATATCCCTTGTCCTCAAGGGTTGCAACTGATAGTAGATTCTTCTTGAGCCCTGGAACATATAATACTTCATCAATATGAAGTCTAGCCCCAGATTCCAATCTGAAGGAGATAGAGCCTACTCCCTCTATATTGTAACATATGTCATCCCCAAGCTCAACATGCTCTGCAAAATATTTTGTCTCGAAATCTGAGAGGATTTCCTTATACCCTGTCATGTTCTTTGATGCACCATTGTCTACAAACCAAGTTTTCGTCCCCATGAAAACTTAACTGGATAAGGAAGAAACCAAGTAATATTCTTTTCTATTTTCTTTCTCATTAGAAGGACTTTTCTGATTTCTTTTGGATTCATCATCCTCAGCAGTTGAGGCATGATGTTTCCCTTTCCTTGGATATTTCTTTCTAAATCAACAATCTTTAGCAAAACGACCCAACTTATTACAACTAAAGCATTTAATCTTAGATGTATCAATATTATTTCCTTTGAATGTACCTTTGGTGTTTGGCTTCCTCTGAGAGTCTTTCTTCTTTCCCTTGAATTTTGATGCTAAAGTTGAGTGCTCTTCTTTCATTTACTCGTTTCTGATAGTTGTGTGACTCTCCTCCTGGAGCCAATCATGCCATAACCTCTCAAATGTGGGATGAATCTCTCTCCCACTTACACTGGATAAGAAGGTATCCCATGAAGAAGGAAGAACATCAAAAATGGCCTGCACTAAATCATCATCATTCACTGTCACCCCTATGACCAAAATTTGATCTTTGATATGGGCTATCTTGGAACAGAAAGATGCCACTGATTCACCTTTCTCTATATTTAAATACTTAAGCATTTGCTTAAGTGTCCTCTTCTGACTTGGAGCCCGTTTCTCATATAGATTCACCAAGGTATCCATACAATCCTTGGCAGTCATTAAGGAATTCATTGCAGGCATTATATTGTCTTTGAATGAGTCAAAGATGATTCGCTTGGCCTTTGCTTGACTCTTCCTGAAGGTCACTCTTTTTGCATTATTCGTGGGTTCCTTCACCATTGTGGTCACATACTACTCAAGATCATGCTCTTGCAAGATATTTGTTATCCGGAGCTTCCACACATTGAATTTGGTAGCTCCTTTGAGCCTATCCTCGACCCTGACTGAAATGGAGGATGCCATGGACCTCACACTGTAAACTTAATCAAGCTAGCTTGGATCTGTGTGTGCATGTTGTTGCACTTCAACATGTTTAACACACCCTAAGCTCTGATACCATGTTAAATTATGAGCTTGATTTCTTATGCGGATTAATTCTTTTATTTTTTTCAACACTTTGATTCTAGCTTAATACACTTCAACAATACCAAATCATAACCGAATAGCAATAACTATGTAGATAAGTAAGAATGCACGTCAACAACACATATATCCTGGGAAACCCTTTATAGGGAGAAAAACCCCAGCAAACGATATTCATTTATTGCATTAACAATGTATGATCACTTACAAATATCCACCATGAATGTTCTTCTCTTAAAGAGTTTGCCAAGATGACTCTGACCTGACAAAGACCTAAGAGACCTTGCTAAAATACACCTCTAATATGTTGCCTCTATTGTTGATATACAACACTGATATGTTGTTGATATATGCCTATGATATGCAACCTATATTGTTGATATACAACACTGATATATTGTTTTGTTATTCTTCCTCTTTATCACTGATATGCTCCTCTATTGCTTCTCCCTTAACCTGCATATCAAAAACCATGTTGAAGAGAGGGATTGACCTTTTCTTATATAGGCTGAAGAGGAGAGGCTTGAAATAGTAACTTGTTTGCATGCTTTAATCATAACTCAACTTCATACTTTAGTTCAAACTAGACTTGAGACTGGTATACTCTAGTTCAAAAATAGAACGAGACTTGAGACATCAGTTACAACTCAGCATTACTCTTTAGTTTGAAAATAAAACTAGACTTGAGATTGTTATACTTTAGTTTGAAAATAGAACTAGACTTGAGACTTCAGCTACAAATCAACATTACACTTTAGTTCTAAAATAGAACTAGACTTAAGACTTCAGTTACAACTTAGCATTACAATTTAGTTCTAGAATAGAACTAGACTTAAGACTTTAGTTACAACTCAACATTACACTTTAGTTCTAAAATAGAACTTAGACTTAAGACTTCAGTTACAACTCAACATTACAAGGCAATTCAAAATTCTCTTCATGGTGGATAATGTTACATGTGCCAACGCACTAGATCAATACATTTATATCATTTGCTATATTAGGAATATCGTTTGTTTCTAGCTCATAGGAATTTTATATTCAACCTAAATTTTGCTAGATGCCTTGACTTTTGTTCATGGCTCACAAGGCTTGACTAGGCTCACAAAGGTTGAACGTTCCCCCTGACTTTTGCACTAGTCTGTCTATGCTCGCAGAGGTTGTACATTCCCCTTGACTTTTGCACTAGATTGTCTATGCTCACAGACGTTGTACGTTCCCCTTGACTTTTGCATTAAACTTACATAGCATCTCATTTGTCTTGACTTTTGGTTTGACTCACAGAGGTTGTATGTTCCCCCTGGGTTTTGTCAATACCTCACAAGACTGGTTGATTCTCCAAATCTCCCTGGCTAGCCTCAGGGTGGACCATATGGCCTTTCATTGGAGAATGATTGTCGATGCTGCCAAATTTAACATATAATACATAGAAAAACCAAAGGATTCATATATTACAATGTTATTACCCCATGGATAAGCCTAGCAAAATTGAAATTCACTAACACAAGGTGAGCCTAAATAAAAGAGCATTTTTTTGAGAAACCTTGGGCACAAAATGACAAAAAAAAAACACTTTTTTCACTCCAAACCAACTTGAGGGAGACTATGTAGGAGAAATAGTGAGATGCATGTTCTTAATGAGTGTTTATGGTTAAATTTATGAGAGACGTGATTTGAAACTAAGCCTATGGGTTGTGGGCCCAATGTACTTTTGCTATGCCACTTTGATGTTCTTTCAATTTTGTAATATAATTTCAAAGAACCACAAAAAACAAAATGTGATCGAACAAAGGAGGAAAATAAATTTGAAACAAACTGATGATTAGTGTATCAAACAATGCATTAACTCATTCTAAATAAGTTAGTGCACCAACCATTATCTGATTAATGTATCAAACAATGCATTAACTCATTATAAATAAGTTAGTGCACCAACCATTGATATCAAAATTGGCCTACAATTTACTGATCTAGCTAGTAAGTTATAAGAATTCAAGTCTCCATAACACATTCATGGTAAGATTCTACAATCTTCCATCTTCTTGATTCAACTCTCTTCACATTAATTTCTACTAGTTGTATCAAGATGGTATCACCAAATAATTGTACCAACAATTAAGTTGTTTGTGGTAAATTAACTTTTAATTTACTTTTAATTAACTCAACAAATTAACTTTTTAATTTTTTTATGTAAATTAACTTTTTAATTTTTTTTTATGTAAATTAACTTTTAGGTAGAGACTAAGCTATCATGCAACACTTGTTAACTTCTTGTTCAGGAAAAAAGATGAAAATGTCCGCACTATTAAAAAAAAATTGTAATATAGAGTTCAATGAAATATTTTGGGGCATCCTCCATACATGTTAATGAGGATGTTCTTAACAAAAGTCAAAGTTATGGGTGAATACTTTTGACTGTATCTCATTAAATTCTTCTCGGTTATTAATAATAATAATAATAGTCAAATAGTCAAATTAATGGAGGCGTAAGCTTGGGATATTTTTTAAAATGGTGTTAAATAATTTTCAGTAGGCCGCATTAAATTCGTAGGGATTATGAACCATGGTTAAATTAGTGAAGGCGTCATCTTTGACCGTAGGGGTGGGTAGTTTTCACTGGATCCATTTTTTAACACTTTATTCGGAACGGAAAGCGTTCACAAAATTTCCTTGCAATAAAAAGGATGGAAAAACAGTGAGTGGGTCGCTTTAAATCATTTGAATGCTGATAAACCAGCCAACCTTTGCCCATTGCTACATTGAAGATTTTGCGAATAGAGACCATATAATCTGAAATTCGTCCCGGTATTATAACCATCTCTATAATTCAATTTAAAGATATTGAAATTTGTTAGGCGTTCAGTTGGGAAGATCAAATTTGGAAATTTTGCGGTATAATTTGTCAAACGATTTAAATAATAAAAAATTTCCGTTTGTGCCTCCTACTCTGTGGAAGATATAATCCAAGCCTATACAGTTTTAAGGAGCCCTTGCGTTCGCTACATGCTAGCCGCAGTTACTAATCTGCATGCCGAAGAAAAAGCCCCGTCAAATAACATCCTTTGGCCGACAAAATCTCCGTTGATTGTTGACATCACTGTTGTCCACAATTGAAATTTCAAGGCATTAGAGATGCCGGAATCGATAAACGATTAAGACATTTGTATGTAACATGTAATGTTGGAGGGGCATAACAAATATTATAGATGTAAATCATGTAAGAATTCGGTTTATTTCAGCGGCCATGTATTTCCAACCGTACACCATCTTTGAAATGAATTAAATATATGTATATTTTTTAAAGTTGGAACTGGATTTCATAACCCACTTTGCGTTACCAAAAGCCAAAAGCATTCTACTTTTGGCATAGTGTCCGGTCAAATGTAGCGTAAAACACATGGATTATCTGCAGGAATTAGTTTCTGACTTCAACTACCACTAAATTCCGGAATCCTACAAATGAGAGCAGGTTGCAAGAGAGTTAGAGAGTTTGACGAAACGACGCCTCTGATGTTGCAACTTGTGCTCATCACATGAGGGGCACATCATGAGATATGAAATGGGAATCTCCCGATGCCTTCGGGCAGAAGAAATCGTTAAATCCGTGGAAGAATGTATGGGAAAATAAGCGGCATCTAGACAATACAACTAATAACAGAAGAGCGGGCCCAGGCCACATAGCGGACAGGCTTGACCGGTTCTTAATAAGCATATGTTTTCTTGCTCATCCAGACAAAGCCTCTTCAATGATCTTCCCGTGGGCAGGATCAGATCACCGACCTATATGTTTAGCATTTGAATCACAAATAAACTGGGGCCCTATCCCCTTCAGATTCAACCCTTTGTGGATGGATCGACTGGATTTTGTATCCTCTATTTCCCCTTCAGATTCAACCCCTTGTGGATGGATCGACTGGATTTTGTATCCTCTATTTCGCAAGCCTGGAACGAATGGATCACCGGCTCTTCGGTCTACATCTGGGAACATAAATTGAAGCTAGTGAAAGAACTTCTCAAATTTTGGACAAAAACATCTTCGAGTCCAATTCAGATCACGATTAAAGAAAAAAAAGCTTTAGCTAGAAAATATTCAAGGGGAAATGAAGACAAAAGAAGTCCAACAAAGCCATATAATGTCTAAACAAAATGTCAACAAAGCATACATTCAAGCGCTAAAAGAGGAATAAATCACCTGGAGATTAAAGTCTAGAAGCTTATGGTTGAAAGCGGGAGATCATAACACCTGCTTCTTTCACAGACAAGTAAAAGCCAGGCTTTGGACAAATCAAATCCCAAAAATCAGAACTCAGAGAGGAGAAACCTTAAAGGAGTTTGACCAAATCAAGAGGAAGTCGCTGTTGATTCTCTCATCATCCATATCCCAAGCAAAATTTCGGATGAAGATAACCTCAATCTCAACCGTCAAATTGAAGAAAAAGAAATCCTAAAACCAATCAATCAATTCAACGAAGATAAATCCCAAGGACTGAATGGTTTCACTCTCCATTTCTATAAAAAGTGTTGGCACATAATCAAGTAAGATTTCAATAGAATGATAAGATATGTGCATAAATAAATAAAAATGGGAGGAGCCACCAACTTCTCCTTTTTAGCACTCATTCTGAAAGAGCATGGAGCGTCCTCCCTAGATAGATTTAGACATATCTCTCTTTGTAATACCTCTTACAAAATCATGGCTAAAATTATTGCTAACAGGATGACTCCTTTTCTCAGATCTCTAATTCTCCCCAATCAAGGAGGATTTGTGGCAAGCAGACAAATATGGGATAAATTCATCCTAGTGCAAGAAGAAATCCACTACAACAATTCTTGGGGAGAATCAGGTATGGAAATTAAATTGGATATGGAAAATGCATTTGATAGAGTAGAGAATGACTTCCTTTTCAAAGTAATGCATAAATTTGGGTTCAATCGATATTTTTTATCCTGGATGGGAGCATTTATTACTTCTCCTTGGATCGCCCTTCTTTTAAATGGACGACCATCCCCCTTCTTTAGAGATTCCAGAGATCTATGATAGGGCTACCCGTTGTCCCCACTCCTTTTTGTGACCATGGCAGAATCTTTCAATCGAAGATTAAAATGGGAATGCTCTAATGGAACAATCACATAAATCAAAATAGCTCAGGGCGTAAAATGAATCAACCACTCGCAATTCACGGATGACACGATCCTCTTGAGTGGAACTTCAAAAATCATGGCAATAAAAATAAACCAAGTTCTAGACACCTTCCTCTCAACTTCGGGTGGGCTCTTGAATAAGAGTAAATGTCAAATCTACATGTGGAATGTCTTAGTTATTAGCAGATAGGCATCACTCAAATCTTGGGTTTTTCCATGTCAAGTGATTGGAAAACTTTTAAATACCTCCACAAGAAAATTTGGGTCATTTTGCGACGGCTATTTCGACGCTCTTGCGACGTTATGTCGTGGATATTGCGACGAATCTTGGATCTCCCAAATGTCACTTTGCGTGACATGGCACATGCGACGAATCTGACTTAACGTCGCCAGAACAACTAAGTAGGGAAATCGTTGAAAGCGCGACAAAGTAGGGAAATCGTCACAAGCGCGATTAGTGATGAAAATCGTCGCAAATGAGACAATGTAAAGATATCGTCGCAAGAGTGACAATAAAGGGAGATTGTCGCACACCCAACAATAGGTAGATTGTCACAAGATCGACAAACGTAACAAAGTTTGCGACAAATTAGCTTTCGAAGGGGGCGTCGCAAGAGCGATGGCCACGGGGTATATTGTGACGAACTTGTTATACAATTTTCGTGATTTGTATAGCAAGTTTGTCACAGGGTCGTCGCAATTGAGACAAAAACAGGGTATATTACGACAAAATTGCTATACAATTTTCATGATTTGTATAGCAAGTTCGTCACAAGATTTTTTATGGTGTCGTCGCAATTGAGACAACAACAATTTATTTAAAAATATATATATTTGATTTTTGAGCCAATTATACAAGGTGTTATGATTGCACACTAAAGAGGTCATCCAAGTGAAGTTGTTGCATTAATAGAGTGTTGGTAAGCATGTGCAGCATAAGAAAATTGTTTCCATCCTAGGAACCAATTGGTCCTAGTAGGAGGAGGTCATTCACACATCCTCTTGTGGAATTGCTACATGATAACATAGCTAGGAACTAGAGATAAATCCATAGCAAGAACTCGAGCCAATAACAAAATCCAACATTCATAGTTAGATCCATGATCAAGACAAATAGAAAGATGACACATTGTTCTAGATTGGTCCTCTAATATTTTCTTGTGGAATATAAGTTGGATTGGAGTTTAATTAAAAGAACAACCAGTGTCCTATACAAAAGTTATTGAAGATGAGATACTAACATGTTATGTCTCATATGCAATATGTAGAAATTATGGAGGAACTAGTGAGGGCAATGGATCCACTTGCTAAGATCCCTTTGGCATATTAGTAGTATGTGGTTTTAGTGTGGGATGCAGGAGGAAACAATGTTACCCTTGTGAATCCCTTTGGAATATTAGTAGATGATCCCTTTGGCATATTAGTAGTATGTGGTTTGAGCAAATTTGGTGATAGTGAGAACTCTTGAGTATAATCGAGCTTGCCTTGATTGTTATGTCGGACTTCATATTTCAAAGTGCAATTTTGGGAGCTAGCGATTGGCATTGTTACCAGGGTCGAAAAAGTTTGATTCCCTGGATTCAATAGATCTAGTATAGCATGGTGTTGGGAAGTCCTATTTCTTTGAATCATTAGTTTACAGTTGCTTGTATTGAGGGTGAGAGAAAGAAATGGTATGCAAGGCATTTCAAGCTCTAACATGGTAACTCCAATTATGGAGCACGTCCCTTTGATTGTTATGGATAAATTTTCTTTAGTCCAGGAGGATCAAGATCTTGACTATTATAGTTTTGTGCAACACAAAAGAGATATTGATGGGGGTGGTGAGCATAATCTTTAAGGATTGAAATAATAGAATTGGATAGAACCCTAAGAAGGGGAGTCTTTGTCAAATCATTATCAATGGAGAGTTATATGAGGATCCTCTATATTACATTTACTACCATGATTATGAAGAAAAACATCATAATTTGATATTTTTCTTAGAGATGACTTTTAACATTGTGCTATGGGTATGGGAGGTCATCTTAAACACATATAATGCATATCGTGGGGCTTCACAAACCATAATAATTGTTGTGATAGTGGGTTCCTTTCCTAATATTTCCATTGAAGGTTTAGTTACAAGTTTTTCACTATATTCATGATGTTTTTTGTTTCTACTCGGTTCTCCTCTTTTTGTATGGAAATGCCTAGAATTTCCAAGTGGATGCATGGCGTTAGTTGGAGAAGATGATGACATCTCATGCTCTCTTTTATTATCCACAAAAGTTGCATTATTTTCTTACTTATTGTAGCTTAGGTGACATGCTATCACAACTCTCTCATTGTAGTTTATTTTTTTGACCTCATCAATGGTGTTGGGTTCCCTTTATCTTGGTATTGGTTTGTAGGCCTAAGGTGTTGGCTCAAAGCCTTTACATGAATCTCTAAGCATGATACTATGGTTTTAGGTCGCTTCTTGTGAATTTTTTTTTGTTTTGAGGGTGTGTTTATCCCACACACCTTATTGAATATATGTGGGGGATAAACTGGGTCTTTTCTCATAGATACATTTCTCCCTTGCACATCAATGAAGTTTTTTTAAAGGGACAAATTAATTGACATATGATCAAAACTCTCTCATTTTCGTTTATTTTGTTTTCTTCATTGATGGTGTTGGGTTCCCTCTATTTTAGTATTGGTTTGTAAGATGTGTGGAAAAACTTTGGGAGTGAGATCGGAAGAGC
>CBVK0100580353.1:0-12039 GCA_900067695.1 Picea abies | reverse complement strand
CCTAGGGGACAAACACACAAGTAGGTCGTTGTCTCATGTCCCCTGATAGAGAAGCCTTAAGCCATTGAAGAGGAAAAAGAGAGCCTAGCCATAGCTACACTCATTTTGCTTTCTTCCTTTTGCTAGCCGTACCTTTTTGAGCCAAGAAGAGTGAGACGTCCCTGGCCTAGGCCTACTACACCAGGGCTGTACTATTCTAGGGTTTGCTGATAGGCCTTGCTCTAGCAACACCTCCCTCAGCAAAACCTCTTGTCTTGGTATATTTTTCCTGTTTTTGGGCTAGCCGTTTGCCGGGAAGGAGGAGAGATCCCGAGGCCTTGCTTTTGCAACACTGGATTGAGCCTCTCTCCCCTAGGGTTCTGCTTTTAAGGCCTTGCTCTAGCAACACCTTGAAACTTTTCCCTCCAGTCCTTTGAAATCTCTTTCCCTTCAACTCTTGCGTCCATCATTTATTGACTCCTTTAACCCTAAGGCACTAATCTCTAGCCTCCAGCATTGAAGTGAAATCAAATCCAAACACTCTCAAACTCTTTTGAATTGAAACCCTAACTACACTAACCCTAACCTACTAACCCTAAGTTGTTGACATCATCTTTGGATATTTCATCTTTATTTCAACAACGTTTCATCTTGTGAGCAATTGAATGGTAGTTGAAGGCATTAATTGAGTTAAGAAGTGATTTGTCATATTAAATGCTGTATCATTCTAGTATTTATTGGTGAAGTGACATTACTGCTATTGCTACTTTGTAAACATTGACTTCGTCAACATTTACTTTCAAATTGCTCATATTGAATATAATATAATCACTGATTTATACGAGGTATTAACCAAGATTGCACGTATTAGTTTCCTTGTTGTGTTGTCTCAAGCAGGTGCTCTTCTTTTCTTTGGTTACACTCTATTATTGGCTGTTTAGCCGGGACTATCTGATTGGCGGTAATCTGTGAGGGGGAAATTTGTCTTTGTACTGTTAGCCTTTGCCCTTTCAAAACCCCAGGTTACCGGGGACGTCTCCCCTGGGCCTAGCCTCCTTAAATAGAAAGAACCTCCCCATTGTGGTGACATTGGGTGGGGAAGGTTCCTGTTTCGCCAGTTTGACCTACTATTCTTTAGCCTTTCTTGTATCTACAAACGATGCGATAACATGCTCCATATGGGGACGTGTGGGTGATCTTTATATCGGAAGGAGACCATGCGAGAATCCAGAATCAAATGACCAGCATCAATGACAGGGGCTAGGAATGTATATGGCCTTCTCCATGACGTGAGAGAGAAGAACTGTAGATGATTATCCGATGTAAGAGCGATCTATTGAGTTAGGGAAATCCCGAAAAGCCCTGGGCACATCATCATAAGAATAAGAACGAAGATGATGTGATGGCCTCCTCTGAATAAGCAACAGAGTTGATGTGAAGACTCCAGATGATCCTCCTGTTGGTGGCAGTGGGAAAGCAGATCTGTAGAGCATATGTGACTATGGATGAGCATAAGTGCACGTGTGAGGACCTAGCTCATCTGTGTAATGCAATGACTCAGGTCTATGGCATCCCTATGGATGTGGCCCTTAGTGGATGAGCACTAGTGGGTGTATCAAATCCTTTGCTATATATATTGTTCAAGAGTCTGACCTACATGTAACCCTAGTTATTGTGTAAAGGGTACAGGTCGACCCTATCTTATTGTGTCTAAAGATAAACTGTAAAAGATAATTAATGTTAGTATTAATATTAATATTAATTATTATAATAATAAACAATTAATATGTCTAAGTGAAGTCGGCCCTATTGTGCCAATAGACACTTCAGTTGATAGGACAAGTCTAATATAAGTCACTTGTAGACACAAACTCACTCTCTCATTTGTAGACACAAACTCACTTGCAAGTTTTGGAAATTTCAGCAATCACACTTCTTGGTCAAAGTTGCGCACCTCTCTTGGGTGCTAGGGTTTCTAGGTTTTGTGCACCCTCTTGTGTGCTAGGATATTCTTGAATGTAAAGGTCTTTCTCTTGAAGATTATAGCAAAGGATTTGGCTGGGTTTTTCTCCCTTGTTTGAGAAGGGTTTCTCAGGATATATCTTGTGTTCTTGTGCATGGTGCTTCTTCATGTGATCTTGGTTGCTGCAGCATTTATGGTTATGGTTAATTGATAAATGGAATGAACTTCATGCTTAACCTAATTATATGAAAACAATAACATGTTTTCAGAGCATAGGTCATGAAAGAACCCATTGCACAAGCATCCACCAAGTCTCATCCCTTTTTTCCACAAACCTTTCACTTATGCAAAACCGTACGACCTTCCCAGGGTTCCATAAAATTTCGTACGACCCTCCTTCTTGAAGTATTTCAACCCCTGAAACTTGGACGTTGAGGCTAATTCCACCATAGAAGAGTACGACCTCTTCCAGCGCATCTCCAGGGTCTCTCAAACTCAATTCCGAAAAAAATTGATTTTTGGCCCTAGGGTTTCTAGGGTGCCAAAACCTCTGCAGAATACTTCTGTTTTTTCTGAAGAAATATTGTTCTGGATCAACAAGCATCTCTGTGATACTATTAAATTGATTTTTGGCAGTCATAAGTCCAAAACATAATCCAAACTACTAAGATTGAAGAAAAGATGAAGAACAAAACTCCAATGGAAGATAGGCTTGATGGAGCAAGCAACTTCAGCCCTTGGAAATAAAAGCTTCTAGTCACTCTTGAAGAAGAAGATCTCCTGGATGCAACCACTAAAACTCTACCAAAAACAACAATTGAATTAGAGAAGAAAATAAGAAAAGAAGATGACGTCAGAGCAAGGAAGATAATCATCTACTCAGTAAGAGATCATCTCTTGCCCCGGATTGCAAATCTGAAGACTGCCTACGACATGTACAAAACAGTAAAAGGAATGTTTGAAAGTTACAACACTCTTAGAGCCCTTGCCTTGAAAAGTCAACTCCAAAGTACTAAGATGACGAAAGATGACACAGTTGCACTTTTCTTCATGAAGCTATCAGAAGTTAAAGAACAACTAGAGACAATTGGAGAAAACATATCTGATAGAGAACTTGTTTTAACTACTCTTCAGAATCTTCCAAAATCATGGGAGCGCTTCCTTCAAAGCATCAGTGGAAGAGAAACTCTACCAACATTTGAACGACTATTGATAGATTGTACACAAGAAGAACTAAGACTCAGAAATAGAGGAGTGGAAGACAACTCAGAAGAAAATCATGCTCTTGCATTCCATACCAGAAAAGGAGGAAAATTCAAAAGAAACTTGAGGCAAACATTTAAAGACGAAAAACCTTCATATCAAAGAAGAGACCTCTCAAAAGTTCAATGCTACAGATGTGACAAGTATGGACATGTTGCTAAATATTGTCCAACCAGAAAGAAGGAAAAACAATACACCACCACTGTCGACGTTGATCCTGATCCATCTAAGGAAAATGAAGAAAGAAGAAACGAGAAGTATTTTCTCTAAAGAAGAACGTTACTACAAATAGGTAAAGTTCTTCTGTTCTAAATCTTACAGTGAATTGTATGTTTCTTAGAATAAAAGAAGAATATCACTACTTATAAAAGAGCTTTCAAAACTTGGACCATTATCCCTGGTACGGGAGTCCAAAACCGTGCCCTTTGTGCAAAGAAGAAACATTATCCTTGAAAGAAAAATAACAATGAATCTTCAAAGACATTCCAATTTGACATCCTTGGTCAGAGACAGATTGAGACAAGCAGAAACGTTGTCCTTGAAATAATCCTTCAAAGATCTAGAGTATCTCAGATGAAGATTGATAGTAAGACTATACCATCTCCCCCCTTCAACAGTTCAGAGGGAGAAAGACATTATTCCAGTTGATCCAGTTGCTCTAGTTGATATGTTCAGAAATATCGCAGTAGGGCGTAAAAGGCCTACCTAAAGTCACTCTGCAAGAGGCAGAGAAACATACAAGCCTCTTAAGGCACATTCCGAGAAAGCAAAACAGAGATTTTTCAAGCTATCCTTCAGTCATGAGCCACCGCATTGATGCTGAGACTCCTTGTCTTAGAGAAGCAACAAAGGGAACCGGTATGGCAAGATGCCATAACAGAAGAATACCAATACATATTAAAGGATGATGCATAAGATATTATTCAGGAACCAGAAAGGGAAGTTTGTGGTAACTTCCAATTGGATCTATAAGATCAAGCCTGCAGCTGATGGAAGTTTCAAGAAATTCAAAACGAGATCTATAGCCAGAGGTTTCTCATAAACATAGGGATTTGTCTATGATGAGACACTTGACCCAGTGTACATGATACACTTCCATCCATACTACCTTCCATGAGTTGGAAACTATATCAGATAGACAGATTCTTGATGAGTTTGGATTTAAGCAAGACTGTTGTTGATCCAAACCTATATTATTACAGTGTTGGTGACGAGAGCCCGATTTTGATGACTTATTCAACAATCCTTGTTGTTGAAAACAAGCAATCATTGACTTCTGATTTTCATAAAGGATCTGAGTATGATACACTACTTCTTGGGAAAATAAGTACAATAGAATGCAAATCCACCATGATGGATTTAAAGAAGAAGATTGATGATGATTCAGACGAGACTAATCCACAGTTGATTAGATCACTAATGTATCTGGATAACACCGGACTTGATTCATGCCATATAGTGAATGTGATGAGTCAACCAAGACAGGCTCACTAGGCAACATCAAAACATGTATCAAGACACAGTTGGATATGGTTCGAGATATGCTTCCAGTGTGAACTCGAGTTGATAGAATATGCCGATTCAGATTGAGCAGAAAGTACAGTAAACTAGAAAAGCACATCTGGTTGATGTTCTACCTTGAAGTTCTCCAGGGTTTCCTGACATAGTAGGAAACAAAACTCTGTGGCCTTGAGTGCACCAAAGACAGAGTATATCTAGCAGTGAGTGTGCGAAGCAATGTGGCTTCACAAACTTCCGACAGGTTTGCTTAACCATGAGATGGATCCTATGATGATAACTAAGAGCCGTATGTAAAGCTCCCTTAGATTCCAGTGTTTTCTGATGGTTCAAAATACGACGAGATGAAATACCTTCATATCAGAGATATGATACAAAAGAAAGATTGTATACTTGCAAGTACCTTCCCACACCTGAGCAGACTGCAAACATTTACTTGGTGAAGAGCTCCTTCTCAGTTAAGAGGGAGTATGGATAACATTAGCCAAAAACAAAACTCTGAGTACATCGGTATGAGACTTGGCTTGATGAAGAATGCCTCCCTAGCTGTGAGGGAGTGGTAATGAATGCAACTATAGGAGATATCCTCCAGCCTACAAACCTGTGAGATGTGGAATATAACAACTATGTGAAGTCTTACTCTCAGCTTACAAACCTGAGAGAAAGCCCCTAATAAAGGGTTTGTGGTTCCAGCCTGGAACAGGGGCTAGGAATGTATATGGCCTCCTCCATGACGTGAGAGAGAAGAACTGCAGATGATTATCCGATGTAAGAGCGATCTGTTGAGTTAGGGAAATCCCGAAAAGCACTGGGCACATTATCATGAGAATAAGAATGAAGATGATGTGATGGCCTCCTCTGAATAAGCAACAAAGTTGATGTGAAGACTCCAGATGATCCTCCTATTGGTGGCAGTGGGAAAGCAGATCTATAGAGCAGACGTGACTATGGATGAGCATAAGTGCACGTGTGAGGACCTAGCTCATCTGTGTAATGTAGTGATTCAGGTCTATGGCATCCCTATGGATGTGGCCCCTAGTGGATGAGCACTAGTGGGTGTGTTATCGCACAGTTTGTAGCTAGGATAAAAGCTATGAGATAGAGGGCCAAACTGGCGTAACAGGAACCAGTCTCACCCAATGTCACCACAATGGGATGGTTCTTTCTCTTTAGGGAGGTTAGGCCCAGGGGAGACGTCCCCGGTGACTTGGGGTTTTAAAGAGGCAAAAGGCTAATAAGACCAAGATAAGGTTTTTCCCCCTTCACAAGTCACCACCCAAACAGATAGTCCGACCAAAGGCCAATTTAAGAAGTAAAACCCCTAAAGAAGTGTACTTGCCTGGAACAACGCACCAGCAAGCTGATATGTGCAAGCTATTTCAAAGGGTTAGTACTTCATAAGACTATCTGATAAATACATATAAGCAATTAGCAATAAATGTTGACGAAGTCAATGTTTATCAATATCAATGAAAAGTTATAATACTTCACCAATAAATATTGGAACAATGTAGCATTCAATGTAACCAATCAACACCTTATTCAATTAATGCCTAAACCATCATTCAATTGCTCTTAAAACAAAACGTTGCTGCATTAAAGATGAAATAACCAATGATGACGTCAGCAACTAGGGTTAGAGTAGTTAGGGTTTGAAATTCAAAGAGTTTTGAGAGTGTTGTGATCAATATTTCACTTCAACGTTGGAGGAATTTATATCAGTGCCTTAGGGTTTAATGGACTCAAAGGTGAAGGACGCAAGAGTTGAAGGATGACAAATTTCAAGGACTAGAGGGAAGAGTTTTGAGGTGTTGCTAAGGCAAGGCCTCAAAATCAAAACCCTAGGGGAGAGAGGCTCATTCCAGTGTTGCTACAACAAGGCCTCGTGCTCTCTCCTCCTTCCTGGCAAAACGGCTAGCTCAAGAATAAAGTATATAACCAAAACAAGAGGGTTTGATGAGATAAGGTGTTGCTACAACAAGGCCTTTCAGCAAACCCTAGAAAGAGTATGATCCTAGTGTAGTAAACCTAGGCCAGGGATGTCTCACTCTTCTTGGCTTTAAAATAGTACAACTAGCAAAGAGGAAGAGGAAATAGGAGTGTAGCTATGGCTAGGCTCTTCCTCAATAATGGCTAAAGATTTCTCTATTAGGGGACATGAGACAATGACCTACTTGTGTGCTTGTCCCCTAGGGTTTTTGATTCAACAATATTCATAAACATATGCAAGAAATTAAACTACAACCATTCAATCAAGAAGTTTTGCAGAAAAATACTTACAATTCACCAAGAAATAACCATGCAAACCCTAGTTGTAACACCTTCCTTCAAGAAAAACACCATAGAATGCCAAAAATGTCTTCCTTCAACAAGTGCGCCTCACTTAATCAGCCAAATACCAAAGATAGGGTAGAAATTTCAGACCTCCTTATGGAGTGAATGAGTCATGATGAAAAAATGAGAGTTAAAATCCCTCATTTATACAAAACCTTGACCTAATTTTATATTTAGGTCAGGTAAAAAGGCCGACAAGGCCATAATATCAAATCATACTATTTTTACATTAAATTGTGAAATCTAAACCCTAATCAAGAAAAAAGGTAAGACGTCACCCCTTTCTAGGGTGACGTTAGCCCCTATTAGGGCACGTGCAACCTCCTGAAGCAAGACGTTAGCCCTTTTTGGGCTCCTCCAAGCTGCCACACGTGCCAATTGCCCTGTCCATCTGCCAACACACTCATGATGATGTCATAAGCCTCCTGGTGATGTCCTAGGCCATCTAGAGCCAACGTCCCATTGAAAATGGGTCAATCCCCCTAGGTCCAGCTGTGTCGAGGTGCCTCTGGTGGAACGTCTTCTTCTTCTCCGGTGCAAAGTCTCTAATCAACCTCTGTCCTGTCTCTGCCCCCTGATGGGGTCTCAACATCCATCTGGTGGGCTCTTCAACCCCATGGAGGTTCGAACTGATCATCTCCCCATGTGTACCCGATCCAAATGGTACCTGTCCGTCGGGCATGGTCCCGCACATCAAAGGCTACGCCCTCCATGAGGTCATCAGTCACAGGGATCATAGCAATGTCAATCACATCTCATCATCAATATTATTAAACATATGCACAAAATCCCTAATACATCAATCAATAGCTCAAAGACGTTACACAAGCCTGCAATACAAGTCTGAAGAAAGAGACAAGGTGTCCTATTGGGCTAGTGTCCACAGGAAAAGGAAAGTTCCCGAAAAGACCTCAATTAAGCCATGTAAGTGGGTGATGTGGTCAGGGGATGTCCAAGCATGTGGGTGCAGTGAAGGCTAAGGTTGCAAAAGTGTTACCTGTGGGTGCCTTTGTAGAAGGCGAGCTGTACCTGTCACAGATGCATTTTTTCCAAGCCCATTCTTGCCTTTATTCTTTTTATTCTTTTTTGCTTTTTTATTCAAGAGCTAATGAGGGGACTCTGCCTTGGCATGGTGACCAAAGATGACAGTGTTACCCACAAGTACTTTCACAGAGATGAGAAGGTTGGCTTGTGATGAGACCCCCTTTCCCTTGGCCATGCAACCAAGAGTCACTGCCCTGGCGTGGTAACCAGCTGGTGGCAATGTCATACTACTAGGTACCCATGGTCCTAATAGGTTGGCTCGTGATGAGACCCCCTATCCTCTGACTAGGTCTTCTTTTATTGTTTTTCCTGGCCCCTCTTGTTTCTTGTTGAGAAGCCTTTTATTGCTTTCTCAGGGATCCCTGGGCGAAGCATCTCGAGGTTTTATTCTTAGGCTTTTATCTTTTACCAACTTGCTTTTACCTTCTGGGCCTTTAGCCCCTTCTTCCCATGAGGTAAGGTGTAGTCCTGAAAACAGGTCAACCCAATGCCCAGACAAGGGGAAAGTGATAAGTGAGCGAGAAGTAAGATGAAAAAGTGGTGCTATGAGGGGAGCGGACGATGGCTTTTTAGAAATCCCCCAGTGACAAACCAAAACCTACAGATACAGGCTTGCTAGGGCACCCTGTGAATCCCCCAAAACATAGTCAAGTGGGCAAATGTAAGATCCAAGCAGTTGTTAGAAATAAAAGGAATTAGATGCATACATTTAAAGGTTTCAACGATCAAATGCAACACATACTATGATACTTGGACTAATTACCTCATGAAGCAAGAACCTCTTTTGATATAGGACCAAACCGATGGTGATTGATGCTGCTGCTGCTGACAAGATAAAGATGATGGAAGAAGAAAAGGTGGGCCCTCCAGGGCCATGCTCGGGTCAATCCTGCACTCGGTACTCCAGGTCTAGGACCTATGGGCCTCGAGACATGATCTCCTAGTTATCCCTGAAAAGTGGGGATAACAGTGTGTATCAGATCCTTTGCTATATATATTGTTCAAGAGTCAGACCTACCTGTAACCCTAGTTATTGTGTAAAGGGTACAGGTCGGCCCTATCTTATTGTGTCTAAAGATAAACTGTAAAAGATAATTAATATTAGTATTAATATTAATTATTATAATAATAAACAATTAATATGTCTAAGTGAAGTCAGCCCTATTGTGGCAATAGACACTTTAGTTGATAGGACAAGTCTAATATAAGTAAGAGGAAATCTCTCATTTGTAGACACAAACTCACTTGCAAGTTTTGGAAATTTCAGCAATCACACTTCTTGGTCAAAGTTGTGCACCTCTCTTGTGCGCTAGGGTTTCTAGGTTTTGTGCACCCTCTTGTGTGCTAGGATATTCTTGAAGGTAAAGGTCTTTCTCTTGAAGATTATAGCAAAGGATTTGGCTGGGTTTTTCTCCCTTGTTTGAGAAGGGTTTCCCAGGATATATCTTGTGTTCTTGTGCATGGTTTTTCTTCATATGATCTTGGTTGCTGCAACATTTATGGTTATGGTTAATTGATAAATGGAATGAACTTCATGCTTAACCTAATGCTATGAAAACAATAACATGGTTTCAGAGCATAGGTCATGAAAGAACCCATTGCACAAGCATCCACCAAGTCTCATCCTTTTTTTCCACAAACCTTTCACTTCTGCAAAATCGTACGACCTTCCCAGTGTTCCAGAAAATTCCATACGACCCTCCTTCTTGAAGTATTTCAACCCCTGAAACTTGGACGTTGAGGCTAATTCCACCATAGAAGAGTACGGCCTCTTCCAACGCATCTCCAGGGTCTCTCAAAACTCAATTCCAAGAAAATTTGATTTTTGGCCCTAGGGTTTCTAGGGTGCCGAAACTTCTACAAAATACGTCTGTTTTTTCTAAAGAAATATTGTTCTGGATCAACAAGCATCTCTTTGATACTATTAAATTGATTTTTGGCAGTCATAAGTCCAAAACATAATCCAGACTACTAAGATTCAAGAAAAGATGAAGAACAAAACTCCAATGGAAGATAGGCTTGATGGAGCAAGCAACTTCAGCCCTTGGAAATCAAAGCTTCTAGTCACTCTTGAAGAAGAAGATCTCCTGGATGCAACCACTAAAACTCTACCAGAAACAGCTCAGAATTAAACAGAGAAAAATCTCTTTTCCATACTAGTATAATTAAGCTCAAAATTTTGTAATGCCTTACTCATAAAAGCAATGGGTTGTTCTTGACCCTCTTCATTTTTCTGGAGTAAGACCCCTCCAATAGTGTCTTCTGAAGCGAAGGAAAAGATTTGAAAATCTTTTGAATAATTTGGACTAATTAGCATAAGAGATTTGCCAATTGCATCCTTAATACTTTTGAAAGCATTCCTTCCTTTATCTGTCCACTCAAATTTAACATCTTTCTTCAATAATTTAGGTAGTGGTTTCATCATCTCAACCAAGTTTGGTATGAACCGCCTGACAAAGTTTATCTGTCCAAGAAAAGATTGAAGGGCTTTCTTGGTTGGGGGTTGTTATTGCATAGTTTGTAGCTAGGTCAAATGGCTATAAGATGGAGGCCCAAACTGGCGTAACAGGAACCTATCCCACCCAATGTCACCTCGATGGGAAGGTTCTTTCTCTTTAGGGAGGTGAGGCCCAGGGAAGACGTCCTCGGTGACTTGGGGTTTTGAAGAGGCAGAAGCTAAAAGGACAAAGGTAAAGTTCCCCCTTCACAGGTCACCACCAAAACAAATATTCCTGTCTAAACAACCAATAATAAAGTGAATCCCCAATGAAGAACACCTGCCTAGAACAAAGCAACAACAAACTAATATGTGCAAGCTATATTTCAATGGGTTAGTACTTCATAAGACTATCTGATATTTAAATAAGCAATTATGGCAATAAATATTGGCGAAGTTAATGTTTATCAATATAGCAATGCAAATAATATCACTTCCTCAATAAATACTGAAACGACATGACATTCAATGTAACAAATCAACACACCATCAATTAATGCCTAAATCATCATTTAATTGCTCTTAAAACAAGACGTTGCTGCATAAAGATGAAATATTCAAGTATGACGTCAACAACTTAGGGTTAGCAGTTAGGGTTAGTGTAGTTAGGGTTTCAATTTAGAAAAGGGTTTGAGAGTTGTTTGATCAATTTCACTTCAACGCTGGAGGTCTAAGATCAGTGCCTTAGGGTTAATGGAGTCAATTTAATAGAGGACGCAAGGGTTGAAGGAGGACGACTAAGGACTAGAAGGAAGAGTTCTGAAGTGCTGCTATGGCAGGACCCTATAATCAAATCCCTAGGGGAGAGAGGCTCACTCCGGTGTTGCTAAAGCAAGGCCTTGTGCTCTCTCCTCCTTCCTTAGGTTGACTTGGCAAAAACGGCTAGCATAAAGGATAAATCAAGACAAGAGAATGTAGTGAGGGAGAGTGTTGCTACAACAAGGCTCTATCACCAAACCCTAGAAGAAAAACGACCCTAGGTGTAGATAACCTAGGCCTGGGACGTCTCCTCCTTCTTGACTTCTGGAAAGTACGACTAGCAATAGGGGAAGAAAAGAAGAAGAGTGTAGCAAAGGCTAGGCTCTTTTCCTTCTTCAATGGCTAAAAAGTTTCTCTTTTAGGGGACTTGAGACAAGGACCTACTTGTGTGCTTGTCACCTAGGGTTTTGATTCAGCAAATTATAAATACATGTAAGAAAATAAGACTACAACCATTCAATCAAGAAATTTTGCAGCAAAATACTTACAATTCATCAAGAAGTAACCATGCAAACCCTAGTTGTAACACCTTCCTTCAAGAGAAACACCATAAGATACCAAGAAATGCCTTCCTTCAACAGGTGCGCCTCACTAAACCAGCAAAAATAACCAAGTAGGGCGCTAAAATCAGACCTCACTAATGAGTGAGTGATGTGTTATGATAAAATGAGGCTAAAACTCC
>CBVK0100580341.1:0-22893 GCA_900067695.1 Picea abies | reverse complement strand
GTGAAAGATTCCACTCACCTTGTTCCAAGCTTGGTCTTGGGGATGAAATAGTCCACCCACACCATTCTACAGTATTCACAGGTGCCGTCATCCATTCAAGAGAGCAGCAGGTCGTACCCTTGAGGGTTTTCCAGCAAGGGGCACATCATTCTTTAGAGAGGAGTTCGATTCAGGTTATTGGCAAGGCTTATTGAAATTCTAGCACCTGGGTATTTCTTGCAGGGCCTTGTTCATCAGATATGGAGTGTTTTGAGAGGATTACTCTTGCTATATTGTTATCTGGAGATTTGGGATGTTTTTGAGAGAAGTGGTGTGCAATTGTGATTCACATTTTCTCAATTTGGAGGGGTTACACCTCATATTTGACTCTGAGACTTCTCCTAGTATGTTGTGGTGGCCCGATATATCTTCCTAGAGAATTTTAGGGTATTTGGAGGCCTCCTCCATCAAGGCCTAAAAATTGAGCTTGACAGTCTTCAGGACGACGCAACCTTGATTAGGGATTCAATAGTTTGGAGGGGTAGATCTTGGCATCTTGACTTGAGACTTTAGGAAGGGATTCTACTTGCCTCGATTTATCTTTCTGTGGAGTTTGGTGCTATTTGGAGATCTCCTTTAGCTGGGCCAAAATATTGGTCTTCTTATCTCTACAATAGGACGTGCCATCAACTAGGGGGGTTTGGACTTGATCCTGGTTCTTCTTTCATTTATATTCATTGTATATCCAATATCTGGAGGTTTGCATTATCTCATCAGGATCATTTTGTAGCAGCTCATATATTATGTATTGGAGCCATCTGATGTTATTCCAGATTTGCATCCTCTTTGTATCAAGTTCTTGCTTTTCATAATAATAAAGGTCAGATCTATGCTATTTGGTTTCATCTCTTGTGTACTGGTTAGATCTTGTGTTTCCATTGAGTATATTTTCAGATCCGTGCTTAATAATTGAGTATAAACCCTAAGGTCGAAACTTAAGGGCCAACCTGCAAACACACACATACAAACAAGTAAATTAGTGATCAGTTAGTGTTCCAAGCAAAAAAATTGGCTTGGGAACATTACATGGGATTATCTTGGAGGTTGTACAGTATGAAGTGTTATATCACCATTCAACCAAGGGTAGCCATTTAATCAACTAGGATTGTTTATTGGTTGCAAAAAAATGAAAGTATTCTTCAAGTTACTTGTTCATAACCTTAGTTTTGTGATCTGTTTTTGGATGATAGGTCAAGCTCATGGTTAATTTGGTTCCTTAGAGATCAAAGAACTCTTTCTAGAAGTAGCTAGTGAATTTAGGATCCTTGTTAGAGAGGATCACCTTCAAGCAACACTAAAGTTTGTGAATACCTTTAAGGAAAACATTTGTAATTTGGATAGTGTTGGCACTATAATACCCTAGTTTTGACCCCTGAATTATAATATGTTAAATCACATATTATTTGTATAATCTGGTTTATATGATGAGAATCGAGCCATGTGCATTGGGTTATGATGATCCCGTGTTCTGAAGAAGTGAAATGTGTTTTAAATGCTCCTTGTGGAGAGCTCAAGACCAAGGCCCTAATAGTGAACATGTACAATACTTAGTAGTGGGATAGGATTACGGTGTGGTTGTTATGTTTTCCATGTTGTGATTATGTTATACAAAGGCATGTGTTGTGCATAATTTGGTGAACAAGTGTACCAAATGACCCTTTCTTAGTTGGTTGTGAAACTAAGAACATACAATAAATGGAAAAAATACAAGGTTTATGTGCAAGCACATTGAATTCTACACTAAGACGTAGATGAAAATAGTTAAAAACATTCAAAATAAATATCTAACTAGTGATCAAGATTTGCAAAGCCATTAATAGAGGGAAATAAACAATTATTTTATTATACTAATGGAAAAACAAACAAAACTTACAAATACACTTGGGAAGAGTTGTCATAGTAAGTGGGCACCAATATCTTTGTGGGAGGTCATTGTCCTCCTTATATGATCAATATCATACACAATGGTAATGGAACAAACTCCCTTGTGGTTGGCCACAAGCAAATGCAAAAAAAGACAAAGAAGATTGAGGAACGTGGGAGTAAAAAAAATGGTTTCTTGAGCTCTTTATTGGTATTTTGACAACATAACTTTCTTTTCTTGGATATGAAATGCATCAACATGACCTCTTTATACAGGTGAATAAGAGAATCCAAACAAGAAGTAGTTTCCATATGAACTCACCTCGTGTATTAATTAAAAGAGTCCATAATCATAGTGGACATTATGGAAAACTAAGTGATTGGAATTTATGAAGATAGGTGTGAGAAAAGGGTCCACACATAGCCACTTTTCCATTTAAATACACACACATTAATTTATGGGTTGTATACTAGTGTTTTTTGGGGTTTATAAAGGTGTTGTGCTCCCACAACTACCCACTAAAATTCTGTGTTCCAGAGGATTTCAGTGGGTATGCCTTATCAAAATTTTCATCAAGGAATTTTATCATTACTAACTTGATTTGGTACCGATACAGGAAAATACTATTCTATATATGTAGTGTCAAGGATACCTATGATGATCAAAGATCTTATGAAGTTTTACCCTACCTTTGTTAGCCCCTTTCTCTCAAAGATTTTATGAACTACAATTTCTTTTGGGTCTCGAGGAAAATCTGCAGTCATGTGACAATGCTCAAGGTGTATCAGATCAATGTTCATCGGAACGTTCTTACTTGGAATGAACGAACATGTAAATGTTAAACCCTTTCTGAAACTCAAAATTCTATAAGCTATCAAATACCTTCTATCGGGGTCTTCTCATCGGAAACGAACAGATAAGAGTTATAGAAACATTATGAGATCCAAAGACCGATAGGCTTTGGATTCTTCACTATCGGATTGTCTTTCATCGGAAAGGATCGCACATAGTAGTATCTGGATATCACCTATCATATTTAACCTTTCCAACATACGCTCCTCTCCGATAAATCATCTCAACGATTTTTAATGTAAGTTAATTAAAATAAGATCATCTAAACCTTAATCTTAATTAATGTTTTGCACACACAAACATATGACACCTCATTACTGGCACATCTCCCGATATGAGAAACAAATATTCCTCAAGGAATCTCCATCGGAAGGCATTAGGACCTTGATACATTTCAATATGGCATCGTGATAGCCCCTTCCCGATAAAACTGTCAGGGAACCTTATATGGCATCGTGATAGCCCCTTCCCGATAAAACTGTCAGGGAACCTTTTTCAAGTCTAAGCTCTCGACCACCATTCTCCGATGCCACATATATGATACACAAAAATTGGAGAAGCTATCCTTCAGAGTGCATTAATGGTGGTGTAATTATCCACCTCGCTATAGGTTGTAACCCTCTTAGCATTAATTTCAAAAGGTTTGGGGTAAATTATAAGTGCATAAAACCTATTTCCCATGCTAACTGATGCATTGTTCGTCTCTTGTAAGTTTGAAAGAGATGTGTATATTTTAGCATCAAGCTAGCTCGAGACATCTACAAAATTCCAGAGTAACATGTATGTGTATGAGTTGATTTTAATTATTTATACTTTTGTTAATAATATGGTAGACTTATTTTGTTCTTTCCTATTACAAAATCTTGAACAACAACTTGTCACAACCACATACTAGGAAGGGAAAAAACCTTGTGGTAAATGTACCAACACTTGTTAAGAGTTTGGATGATATTTTAGAAACAAATACACATTTCTTCAATGGAAGAGAACATTTTCCGAGGTTTGATGAGATATACAAAATTTTTAATACTGGATAGTTCCCAGTTGAGGATGAAGACCTTGAATTCTACCACAACATAAAAAAAAGTGGTGTACATGTTATAACATATCGTCCAATGTTGTTCCCATACAATGACACTGCAAGTTGGTATTTCACTCACCTCGACAAGGATACAACTACTATAATGAAAAAATCCATGGTTCTGATATCTTCTTTGAAGCCAGTGGACATAAAAATCTGATATCACCTCTCAGAATTTGCAATATCCTTGGACGAGCCATTTTTGTAGAAGTTCAGGGAAGATAATAAATACTTTGAATAATTGATTGAGGACCTGTGGAATGATGAACTGAGACATGTCAATAAATGAGAATGGTTGATCCCGACACAATACTTGAAAGAACCCTACAGGTTGTTAAGAACGGTAATATGTTGATTATATGACGAGGAAACACGTACCCATTTCCTGATGGAATGGTTCTTGATGGAATATATAGTGGTAAAATAAGGGAAAGTCTTCAACTGGGCAAATATCCTTGCATTCAACATTTTCAAGAAGGCCAAAGAAGCTCTAGGTATGAAAAAACCAAACTTTTTCATGTCAACCTATCTCATAGATGCAATATTCTTTGATGTTCATTTCCATACCTTTGGATGGGATTGGAGTCCTATCCAACTTCCTATTCGTGTTTACTGCTCATAATTGTAGGATGATGGATACTAAAAGAATATATATGACCTTTGTGATTACTTCTTAGCTCACTTGTTTATCATGATTTTTGGGTACCCACCACATAGAATATCACCAAGAGCTATAACAGCTCCAAGGGACATTGAAGACTGGTATGCAGGTAAATACTATACTTATGTCAGGATATATGGTATTTCCAAGGCCCCACATCTCTTTCCAAAGTATGTTCCTGATAGGTTGCTAGCCAAAGAGGTCACTTACCAGACAATAGGAACCGGGATAATCTCATTCTTGTCAACTAGTAACAATTTATTTTTTCCCAAATTCCCACTGTGCATGGGGATATATGTATTGTCCAATGGTAATCATGTTATAAAGGATGTTGAAACCCTACAAGAAATTTTCCTATGTACAGGGGAACCAAAAGGACATGACCCAAAGGACTTGGTAGGTGAACATATAAAATCTGTTGGACTGACCCACCTTGTAATCCATGAGGTGAATTATGCATAATAAATATTCAAATGATATTTCTTTCTTGAAGAGGTATTAAATAGGTTACAAGATCATCCAAATAAGGAAAAACTTCTAAGGGAAGAAGAAGAAAAAATAAAAATAGTCAAAGAACAATTTCTATTACTTTTGACTAGAGACAAGGTAAAGCTAGAAGCAAAGGAAGAGGAAGAAAAGAGAAAAGAAAAGGAAAGATACAATAAAGCCTTGGAAGTAGAAGAATAATACCAAAGGAAGAAAGAAGAGATGGAAATGGAGAAGAAAAATGAATAAGATGAAGCCAAGAAAAATAAGGATGAAGACAAAAATAAACCTAAACTAGAGGAGAAGAAGAAAAATGATGAATCCCTAAGAAAAATTGTTTAAGAGAAGAAAATGAATGCTAATAAAGAAGAAAAGGCACAACAAGATACAAAGAAAAAGAGAAAATAAAAACATGAAGAGGAAATAAATAAAATGGTTGTTGAGGAAGGATAGAGAAAGAAACAAGAAGAAGAAGAAAGGAAAAAGGCTGTTGAAGCCGAGGAAGAACCAGATTGAGAAAATAAGAGAAATTTGGATGAGGCTAATAGTGGTGTAACAAGCCCAAATTTCATCATAGTAAACATTCCTATTAAATAAATCATCCCTTTGAAGTCAATCCCATGAAATTTCTCTTATTCCTCTCAGGTGCTGCAATTGGAAGAAATTGTAGTAGTTGTTGGTGAGTACTATTACATCAACAAGAAAAAAGGGATTGAGAAGAGATAAAACAAAATAAATAGGGGAGAATCATCTCTCAGCTAGGGGTCTTCTGAGATGTTCATTATGTGGAAATAAGGCCCAAATCCAAAGAACAATACTTTACAAACTACTTCAACTCTTAATGCATTTGCAAGATCTAATTCCATGTTAGTGTATGAACTAGGTGCTACCTTGGATACCTCTTAAGCTAGAATATATGAAATGGAATAAGTCTTGAGAACACAGAGAGACAATATTATTGATCAGTTCAAAAGGGAATTCATACAACCAATAAGATTCACAAAGAAGAGATGGAAAAAGTGTTGCAAGTCTAAAGAGATGAATTGAATACAGAGTTCGAGAGGAAAACCTATGTAGCTAAAGATATGCACAAGAAAGAGTTGGATTCTCTTAAGTTAATGCATTGTCAAGAAACAAAGAATATGAAGATGAGTCATGAAAAAGAGACAACAAGTTGGAGATGGAACACATAGAAATCAACAAGTTCATAGAACAATTGGAGCATAAAATCACGGGGCTAGAACAAGACAAACCAAAACTTGAAAAGGCTCTGGAATATATAAAAAATGGAGATATTGTCTTGGAATATGTAAATGAAGAGGCAAAAACTAACAATGAAGAGCTAATAATGGTACAAAAGGAGTGTTTCTGCATATTGAACAATATTCAAAGGAACAGGGACAACCAAATCAAGTTAATAGACCAGATGGAAGAAATGAGGAACAAGTATCAGAAATATTAGGATGCCTTTGATAGAATTATTGTTTGGAAGAGTGTCTATCATAGCCAACCAAGTACCTTGCCAATCTACAATTCCAGACAAAAGATAAAGGATCAGGTCCTCTTTGATACCTACAAACCCCTCCTAGAAGACATTGGAAGCATATATAAGAAAGTAACAAAAGCTTGTAAAAGATTATGGAACTCTCATATGATTTACTAAAAGAATTTAGGATGGAATTCATGTTGAACCTCGATGATGCAATTCCTAGTGAAATAAGGATATAAAAGTTTGAAACCAAAAGAGATGCCAGTGAAAAATCTATTGAGAAAATCACAGAAGTAAACAAAGTAGTATTAAATGAACAATTGATGTAACAAACAAGATTGATCACATTGGCTAAATACTTTATAAATAAGATAGAGAAAATTTTAAAACTGAAAGTGACAACCAAAATATGCAATGGTGAGATGAATTTGGAGAATATGCATCTGAATAGGCTAGAAAGTTTGAAACCAAAAGAGATGCCAGTGAAAAATCTATTGAGAAAATCACAGAAGTAAACAAAGTAGTATTAAATGAACAATTGATGTAACAAACAAGATTGATCACATTGGCTAAATACTTTATAAATAAGATAGAGAAAATTTTAAAACTGAAAGTGACAACCAAAATATGCAATGGTGAGATGAATTTGGAGAATATGCATCTGAATAGGCTAGAGACAATCTTGAAAGATTACGAATTGTAGAAAGAGTGTAGCAATAAAATGGAACTTCAGAAAGTCTCGTGATCATTGTATCTTGTAATAAACCCTCCCTATTTTGATCATTTTGAAATTGTAAAATCCGAATAGAGAGTATGAAACGATAGGTTGTAACTATCATTTGACATAATGACAATTACAAAATGTGAATAGTCTATCTTGCTTTATAAAAGAGAACATTGCAAGGAAGAGGGGACTTTTTTCCATTGTATGTTTGAACAATACTATAAACTATTACTGCTGAATGATAAAGAGCAAGAGTCACTATGGAAATTTATGATTTAGACAAATGTGTATGGTATTTCTCTTTGTGCATCTATCTACTACTTAAATGTTATGGAATTTTGTTTTATGAATTATTTCTTAACTCAGTTCTTGATGTTTATGTTGTCATTTATTTCCTTATGAGTACATAAACAATGTTATGGGTATAATATGTAATTAATTGTTAATGTTTCTATATCATTGTTGTGTTAATTTATTACCTGCATACATGAATTAGTTCTGTTGCTGGTAATATCATTTTCTACTATGCTCAGACCCTTTTAGTATGATCCTGACCAAGATAGGTTAGTTTATAGTTAATTATCATAGTTTTAGATAACAATAGTTAAATATTTAGTTCAAATTTTTAATTCAATTGAAAACATTCCATTGAGAGTAGGTCCAATTGGGACCTTCCATAGGGTGTTCTCCCTTACCTTCTTGACAGGCCATTTGGACCTGTCAACATAAATGGCACTAGAAGGAGGTCCATAGAACTAAATGGATACTAAAAAATTCCAAGATCCTACCCGTTCAATTTTGCTAATAACCATGACTTGACACAATGATTCCCAACTTACTGACCCTGAGAAAATATTCAATCCTCAGTCATATTATGTGAGTACTCCTGAAAAAGTATCCACTCAATGAGGTGTTTCTCTGTCTAAACCTTTGTCACCAAATTATTAGTCGCTCTTGGATGCCAAACTTGAGTGAGTAATCAAAGATACTCATGAGGGTGTATTAACTCGACAGTGGAGTAGAAAAAATGAGCAATGTCCTCTTGAATTTTTGATACCCTAGGGATATAGAAATCCTATGTGGGAAGAACTGACTCTTGAAATTCCATGAAACCACGAAGTAAACCTAAACATCGTAACATCTAGTTGTCATCTTTCACAATTTTTATGAGGGGTTGCAAATCCCCTAGACTTCAATGTAGAGAACTACTTATAGTTTGGGTGGTGAACACCCCATTCCTCCTAATTTGCCACCTAGAACTCCAAGAGGTGAAATCAAAGAAGAACCTGAAGGAGGACCAAAAGGGGAAATCTCCAAAAACCCTCAACCAATGGTTGAATTTAATTTCAATCAACCAAATAATCAACCCTAGATGGTCCCAGATATTGTTGCAGTGCCTGGGTCAGTTCACCAACTGCCTAAACATACAAAGAAGTTTCTTCCCAAGTTTGACCATGACAAAAAAGACTCTATTGAAGATCATATTAAGAAATTTATGCTTGATGTCAGGTTAATATATGTAGAACATGAGGATGTCATTTGCAAACTCTTTCCGTATACTTTTGAAAATAAATATTCAACCAGGTACTTCTCTTTAGCTTAAGCTTCAATCACTAGTTGGAATGCTTTTGAAACTAATTTTATTGAAAAATTTGGTGAGGAAAATCGTCAACAACTTGAGTTTCATATCTTTCAAGGATTTAAATGGAAGAGAAATAAAATCTTAAATATTTTAATCAAAGTTTTCTCACATTAATAAATAAAATCCCTTTGTCTTCCAAGCCTACTGAAGATGTTTCAATTGAGTTTTATACCTGATCCCTCCCTGTTTCAATGGAAAAGTTTGTTAAAAGAGTTGAAAAGAATACTCTGGAGCTAGCTTCAAAGAATCTACTAAGGTTGAAAAGGACATTCTTAGTCTTAAAGGTAACCTTGGAGGTAAGGCTTCAAAAGAAAAAACTGGTACCAAAACCAAGACTACTGTGACAAGACCCCTTGAAGATAAGAAAGACCAAGAATATACAATGATGGAAGAATTATAGAGATTTGTGAAGAAAATTTATAATGAAATACTTGACGTGAAGAAAAATACTGGAGAATGTAGTTCCAACCCCAAAATATTCTTCAAATTTCCTCCTAGGAAAAGAAAACACCCTACAACTAAAACACCTCCTCTCATAGAAGGTATAAATATTGAAGATTTTATAAAATCCTTTAAGTATGGGAAACTAATACACCTACTAAGTTGAAGGAATATGAAGAAGAAGAGGGGGAAGTAGAACAAAAAAAATAGTTGAAGGACACTAATGGACCAGATGAAAAGGAGGTAAATTATTTTTGGGATATTTTTTTGGTTTAGAAGAAGGAGAAGAGGAACATGTTGAAGAAATACATATGTATCAAAATTATGTAACCACTATGAGTGGAAGTAAGATATCGTCCTTAGATTCCCATTAAACTTATGAACATGCAAAGAAAACACCCAATACACATAAGACATCCCCTAGTGATAAACTAACTGCATATTATACCCTTCCATATAAATTGAATTATAATTTCTTGGAAGAACTGAAAAGAACAAAGCCAATATTTCTCTGTTCGAGCTCATGAAGTTACCTAAGATCCAAGACAATTTCATTAAAACTTTACAAGTTATTTCCCCAAGTAATACCAAAGAGGATAATGAGGGAGGAAGTAAAGGGACAAGTAAAGTTATTCAAACTACTGAAAAGGAATACCCAAAGAAAAAATATACTATCAATGCCTCCCTCATTGGAAAAAGATAAAAAACTAACACTCCTCCTGTAATACCCCAATTTTGAGTCCCTGTATTAATAATTTATTTTTCTTATTTGATGAAAGGCCAAAGTGCCTGAATAGTTAAAAGAGGCCGGAGTTCCTATGAAACATAATACTTTGAACATTTAAAATAATAAAATTACATCGTTGGATGCAATACTGACAAGAATAGAGTTATAGGGGGCTATGATTTCATGAGAGAGGGGGATAAAGGGGCTAAGTCATTATATTATATTTTATTTACCCACCTGGTAATTTTAGAGAGAAGGAAGCAGTTACACGAGCTTCTTGGGAAAAAGTCCATGTGGTTCTTGATTTCATGTAATTATATAAACACCTCTTATGGGTTGTTGGGGGGTTCTTCTCCATTCACTCTTTCACTCTATAATTTGATTGATTCATTTTGGTTCTTGGTGGGGACATGGGAACATAATTGTTTTTTTGGTTGTAGTAATTGGTGGTGTATTCTAGCCTTGAAATGGTGCCAATATGCCTGAGGTGCATTGGCACATGCTAAAATTGGTTCACAGCTGCAAGTCCCGAGAGTCCCATTATGGAGATTCTGGACCAGATGCACTGGATCCTTGGAAAGGAGTGGAAAACCCAAGGGAATGCATGAAAGTGATGGGGGTTCATTGTCTTTGGGTTGTGCAGGCTAGAGAGAAGAGAGTTGGTGTACTTTGGATTGTTGTGTGTTGAGAAAATTGGGAGAGCTTGAGTTCTGATTAGTTTCAGAAGCTGAGTGTTGCTTTGGAACCCATCCTTGTGGATTCATAGCCCTGGATTAGGGGTGAACTATTGTTGAGACTTGGAACAATTGTGTCTAAGGTTAGGTGGAATGTCCTTGGTATGCAACTAGTTGGTGATTGGTTTTGTCTAATATAAGTTATATGTGTCATGGTTTACTTTGCTTGCATATTTATTTCAGATGTGTATTGATTATTATCTCAAAGATATGTATATTTAATGTGTTTTCTTGATGGTTATGACTGTGCATGGCATGATTAAGAAATATTTTAAGACTAACATGAATCTTGATTATTTCATGTACTGTGATTGCATTTCTTTTGTGTTTCTATATTACTTAAGTGCTATCAAAGATCAAACTTAGTTCTTGAGTTGATACTTGCAGTAGTGCGACCCAACATGCTAGTGGTTGGGGACATTATAGATTGATATCAGAGCGTCTTGGAGGGTGTTCTATTGGTAGGTTATGTTCCCTTCCTATGGTGTTGGAGGATGGGTATGTCATAGAGTGGTGTAAGAGTTTTCTACACAATCAAGACTTTCTTTGGAAATTGATTACTTCACTATGGAACAACATAAGTTGGTTGCATGAGGAGTTTGTTGGAAATAGTTTTGTAAATTGAATAAGGTAGAGGGAATAAAGAATACCCCTGTGCATTGAGGAGTCTTTGAGTGCAAAGGCGGTTGTGCGTTTTTGAATTCCTAAAATTATTTTTTGTGGTTACCCTGAATTAAGAACGAAGATTTCTATGGATGGAATAGATTCGGGGCTGCATAAGATTTATGGGAGTGGAGCAATGGAAAGCCAGACAAATCTCACTAGAGATATAAGTATTGTCAATCTTGAAAAGAACGTCCTGACTTCTCTGATCAACGCGAATGGAGATAGTCGACACACACACACACACATAAATGAAAACAAATACAAATGGTTTTTAAAGAAAAGGGCGAAATTACACAGTTGAATGAGAATAGGTGAGTATGGAACCCTGCATAAGGAATTAAATTTTTTTGTGAAGAAATGTGGATTTGGGGATGCTTAAATCCTAACCATTGATCTCTGGAGATCAACGATTGAGATCAAAGGATTAGGGAGACTAATGCCTGGTGGGCCAACTTGGCCACATGAGCATCATCATAGTAACCTCACGAGAACCACGTGAGTGCCACATCAAAGGGAGTCCATGCCAGTGCTATAATAAGTATCTCTATAGATGCCACATATAGTGACACATGTGAAGACATGTATCAATGCCAATTCATCTAGAAAGTAAAGAAGATTCCCACATGGAAGCCACCTTATTTATAGCATTAGCACAAGAGATCTCAAAAAATGAATACGTATCAAGACATCATGATGTTAGTAAGCATGGTGGAGAATCAAGAGTGTGTGGAGAAGTGAGTGTGAACCCATGAAGGATCGATCAGATGGATGAGGCCACAATAATCAAGAAAATGTCATAGACCCACATCCTACGATGAAATATTGAAAAAAATGGATAAGTATAAAGAATTAGTCGAACGGACGAGGTCCTAGATAAGAGAATAACAAAGATGTCATGTGGACTCGCGGTGAAATGCTGAAAATTTTCTAAGTATGAGGAATCGATCGGACGACCGAGGAGGTAATCACTTGTCATAGATCAAATGACCTAGGAGGTTTCCACTTGTCATATATTGGATGGCCCAAAGGGTAGATCCAACGACTCATGATGTATCATAGACCCATGGTGAAATACTTAGAAAAGTTTCTAAGTATGGGGGAAAAGTGAGTGTGGTGGAACAAAACGATGCATTCTAGAGGCTGCGAAAGGGTGGAAGAAAATTCCTCAAACCCTCAAAGAAAGGATTGAAAATATTCTAAGTATAGGTGAAAAATGTGTATGATGGAAATTTAGGGTGTAATTTGGAGGTTGCGAAAGTTTGAAATGAAGAAGATATATTCCTTAGACCTGCGGTGAATCCCTCAAGACATATCGATGGTCAATATCAATATGATATTTAATCAGATGATGAATGTAAGTCAAAGACCCGATGGTCCCTATATGCTAAAGAAGAATAAATCAACGACTAAGATATAATCAAGGAAAGATCAAACAATTGGTGTGCATTGTGGTTGAATGGCATGTTTAGGTAGCCATTGAGTAGATTGACAATCATAAATTAACCCAAAAGAGAACTAGATCAAGGATCAAGATTAAATCCGAAGGAATGATTGGAAAATTTCTAAGAAATGAAGATATGTTGCATGTGCTAATGGATAATCCTTTGTTACATTTTCCATCAATATCTTTCTCCTCAAGACTAAAAATTGAGTAAGAGAATAGTTGTTGAAAAGATGGTTAAGAGAAGAATAAATTGGAATTATTATAATTGGGAGAACTATGATATAATTCTTCACGAATCAAGCAAAAAAAAGAATTGTAGATTTAATTGACAATTTTTCTATAATACACAAAATTCTAACAAAAATGGTTGCTTGCACATTTTGTAGAATTAAGGGATATAAACATATCAGTTTAATACAATAATGCAAATTTGCAACATGGAGGAAGAAGAAGGATTCTTCAATCATGAGAAAGAATCCAAAGGTCAAAATATTAGTGTTGGTAGTGAAAAGACAAAATCAAATGGGCACAAGAGCAGAGGGGAACAAGAAACATTGATAGAGACTGTGAGAAGCTTGAGGATAGAAATGCAGAGTTACAAAGCATACAATGAGAATATGATGAGAGAACAAAATCAAATAAATGATCAAGTGATGGAAATCCTAAATCAATTGCATAGGCAGGCAAATAATGGATCAGACTCAAGAGACGAGAAATAAGGTAGACATCATGAAAGAAGAGATAAATACAAAAGAGCTAGTCATTCAATAAGTACTAGCAGAATTCATAGACATCACTCATGTCCTTATTCAATAAGGAAATTTTATTCATATGAGACTCCATAAGAAGTCCATAAGTGTCTCCTACTAGGGACTAAATAGGAAGACATGAATTGAACAGTTTGTGAGGGGAGTTGAGGAAGTTTAAGCCACCATCCTTTAATGGTGAAAGAGAAAGGGAATATGATAATGAAACATGGTTTCTCAGAATCAAGAAGTATTTTAAGTTGCACAAATACTCATCTAATATAGAAGCTAGAATTTTCACATACCATTTATATGGAAAAGATTCTATGTGGTGGGATCAATTGAAGCAATTTGAACACATTAATGAGATAAGGATCACTTGGAAATAGTTCAAGAGATATTTTTAGAAGGAGTATCTTTCAGAACATTACCATGATAAGAAAATTGAGGAGTTCTTTGATGTTAGGTTGGAAAGAAAGACCATGGAAAAATATGAAAATAAGCTCTTGGGATTGCTGAAGTATGTGGGGTTTATCAATAATGAAAAGTTGAAGATACATAGGTTTCTAAGTGTATTTCCATATTTCTATAAAGAGAATATTCAATGTAATGAGTCTAAGACTTTGACAAAGACCATCAGGAAGGATAAGTACCTATATGAATAAGGAAAAGGCATAGAATCTTTACAAAAATATTGGAAGGTTAAGAAGAAATAAAAATATGATCAGAGAAGGAAGGGATTCAAACCTTCTTTCAACAGAAACAATCCTAATAAATATCAACAAGATCATTCTGCTAAGGAAGAGTCCAAGAGAGAATATTCCTTGGGAAAAAAGGGAAGACCACCAATCTAGTGTCGGGGATGCATAAAATACCGCCTATACATGGATTTCCCTCATAGAGGAGATAAAATGAAGACCATGCAAAACATACAAGAGGCTACACTAGTATAAGACATGGGTAGAAGTATTCCAAGAATATGTGCATCCTTAGAATACTGACAAGCATAATACCCATCCAATATGATTGAAATGGAAGGTAAGATCATTAATCAACCTGTTGATATTTTAATTGATTCAGGAGAAAGCCAATTTTACATTGATCCTAAAATAGTGGACATATTACATTTGGAGAAAAGTAAGTTGGAAAAATCAGGTTTGGTTAATCTAGACACTAGAACCAAAAGAAGGATCAATGAGTCTTTTAAAGGTTATCGAATAAATCTAATTGGAGTGAGTACTAATGTTGATATGAATATCATTCCATTAGGATCTTATGATATCCTAATTGGAATGTATTGGTTGGACCAATATAATGCTGTCCTTGAATTCCATAACAAGACATTTACATGTCTTGATGAAGAGGGAAATTAGAGCAATGTAAAAGGAATTCCAAGAGCCATTTCTATAAGGGATATTTCAGCCTTACAATTGAAGATATGTTTTAGGAAAGGATGTAAATTGTATGCAAATCATGTGGAGGAGCCAGAAAGGACCAAAGGTCCAAGCCTTGAAGATTATTTAGTATTGCAAGAGTTTGAATATGTATTACAAGAAATACTAGGAAGGCCACCCAAGAGGAAGATATATTTTTCTATTGATTTAGTACTAGAAGCTACCCCAATATCAAAAAATCCTTACATAATAAGTACACCAGAATTAAGAGAATTACAAATGAAGCTGGAATAATTGTTGAATAAAGAGTACATACGCCCAATGTTGGATGTATGGGATGACCTGATTTCTACTTGATTTCTCCAATAAAACCATAGAAACCATTGACCCATCTAGCAAATTAGAAGGAAACACTACACAGAGAGTGCACAATGCAGTCTCACTTGAGATGGCTTATGGGTGATTTCATAACCCAAGTGTCTGCAATCATGGAAGGGATGGATTTCAAGGGAATGTTAAGAATATTAGACTTCTTCTACTTCAAAATTCATTCTACCATACCATCATTCATCAGATCTACTATTCTATCCATTCAATAACATTCATTCCGATGAAAACATCACACTATTATATTGTGCACTGTAAATAAACTTCAACAAATTTAGTCATTTATTTATTAATTCATCATAAATCATATAAAATCAACACATGAGAATTAACACACATAGAGACACCATTTTTATCGTGGTTCACCCCCCCAGGCTACGTCCACAAATATCTTATGCTTATTTATTATTCTTCATTAAAAAGGTCCCGCATTGCACGCATTACATCATGCGTTTAGTACTGGTGAGGTTGATCAGCTTCACACGAAGCTCCACATCTTGTGACCTAACCCTAAATTACATCTCAAAAATTGACTCCATCTAATCTCCATAGCTCTAAAAAAACCAGATACTTCGAATCAAAACTCAAAAAGGCTCAAAGTATTTCTCTCATACAAATTGATAATGATGATTGCCTAGATACCTCATACATCCTCTATTTATAATTTAAAAGTGGGTAAAAAACCTTACATTATACCCCAAAACCCTAACTCTAAGTGGACTCAAATTTTCCACATTCTAACTTTCTTCGTGTGCTAATCCACAATTCCATTGCACTAATTTTCCTTTACTATCATCACACGCTTTTTCCTTGGTCCATTCTTCCTCATGTGTTGTGCTATATCTCAAACCTTACCCAAAAATTTCCTACTCCAACAGGCCCCCAACACTAACCTATGGCTTGTCTAGAGCCACTTAGGCAGTGTGTGCCTCCTGCATCGATCTCTCCAATGCTTGGAACTTCTTTGTGAGTGCATCTACTTGTGTCTTCGCCTGCACACTTTTTTTTGTCAGGGTCTCCACCACCTGCATTGTTACGTTCTCCTTCAAAAATTCTATACTTTCTAAGTGCACCTGTTCCAGTCTACCTTTCTTTTTTTCCAACTCTATTATCATATTCTCTGCTTGCTTTTGAAGTGGCTCCAACTGATCGTGTCTTGTCTATATTTCTTCTTGGATTCTCTTCAATTCTACTTACATATTTTTCATTTCCTGCATGACCTTCATTCTCTCTTATATAGGTATTTCCTTCTATATTTTACTTAACTCCTGAACTATGGTATTCAACTTCTCTTCCCTCTGATCCAACTACTGGATCCCTTCGTCTTCTTCCAGGCTCATCCATATCTATATGGTCCTTTCATAGAGATCTACTACTTCTTTTACTTCCAGCATGATAATCTCTATGTGTTATGTTGCCTATTGCTCCCTCTCTGATCTGTCCTCTGGAGGGGTCATTTGGGTCAGCATCCTAGCCAATTCTATTATCTCCTATTTATACCCATCCATCATTTGCACTATCCTTTTTATCTTTTCTTTCACACTGAGCTCTTTTGCTAGTGTGTTGTCTGGAATCATTTGGAAGACTTCCTCAAGTCTTTTCTCTAGTTTGTCTGTGCGTTTTTTTCTTCCTCACTCTCTATATTCACTTACTTAAGATTTATCTCTAGTAGCTCCTCTACCTTGGTTGTCTCAAAAGTTTTTTCATTTGTCCTGGCTCTAGATGGAACTTCTTGTGTGACGCTCATCCGCAACTTATATAGTGCTTTGGTTGGAACATTGGACAAAGCCAAGTCCAACTGTCTGAAATCCTTCAAATATTTTTGCATGGTGTCCTCATCTACTTATAGAATGCTCTGACTTATCTGGAACGTTGCGCTTCCCATTATTTCAATCCGGACTATCTCATTTTCTTCATGTATTGGCTCTTGCTGCACTCTGATTCTCTATTTTGTGACATTGAGCTGTAAGCTCTCCATAACTTCGTTAAATTCCATTAAATTCTTCATGAGTTATTCTCTTTGATATTTTGTGACATAGAGTGCTTATTCTCCTCGGTCTTACACCTTATCCACTAAGTCTGCATCATATTCAATGATTGTGAGTTGAATGGGATTTTTCTATGCTTTCATCTTCTTCCTTTGTTCTCCCATCTACATTGTTGATTTCCTCTTTTGTATCTGTGTAGGTTTATTCATATTTGGTATATTTCCAGTCCCCGTCTCATGTTTTGGGATCTCATATTCCTTTTATGCTTCTCTGTTTTTTCTTTCCACGCCCTCAATTCTTAGTACCGAGGCTCTTGGTACCATTTCCTTATCCCTTGGATTCTTTGTTGCTATACCAGTGACTGTTGATTTGGTGCGATGTTTATTTTCTAGTGTTTTCTATTGGGATACTAGACTTCTATGATGTGAAAACTTCTACCTTTTCTTTTCCCTTTGCTCCTTTCTTGACTACTACTGGCACCTTCCATTGATCTATCCAATATGCTAGTACCCATTGGAATTATTTTGCTGTTATGCAATATTTCATCTTTAGCCATGTCTTTTTAGGGTCTCTTCTAGCTTGTATCCATATGTTATTCATAGATTCCTTAAAATTGGCTATCCTATCATGCTTCTTCACCACTTCAGGTGAAATTCTCCATGTATCTGATATTTTCTCCTACATCTCCTATATGTACATGAAAAAAATGCTTGATTTGGATTTCCTTTGCTTAGCATCTGTGTTGTGTTGAAAGGTTTGATATCTTGTTGCATCACACTTTCCTCTTCTATAAAAAAAAACTGAATACTTTGGCTTTTCTCATGCATCCAAGGCTATCAAAATCAACAACCAGGAATAGTGGAACTCTGTTCTAGCATCCTGCACATCTATGTAGTATTCTAGGAATAGGTTGAGAAAAAACGGTGCCCAATTGAGAACTGTACCTTTTGCGCACTGTGCGAGTGATGCGACCACCCCGACATGTGCCTCTTCTTTGTGACACTTTCTAAGTAGCTTGTAGGCCATACAATTTGCCATAAATTTGGTAGCTGGGTCATTGATATTCTTAATTATCATACCTATGTTGCCTCTATATATGCCAAAGTGTTCCTTCACTTCCTCTGCAATAGCCTTCTCCTTTGTTTTGTCATCAAGATACTACTAAATATTTACCCCATATGTTGGAAGTCATGTAAGCTTAAAAATTAAGTTTACATCGATCAGGACAAGTCTTTCCATCCATAAAAACCCTCCATGTACGTGTGCCAAAATTTGTTTTACACATGCATTAATGTCCTTCCCCTACTGAAGTGAGGAATTTCCAGTAAATTCATAATTCAAGAATTGTAAATTTCGGCTATCCACTATTTGAGCTCCATTATTGAGATTCCTTTCGAGGTTGACCCCCTATTTTCCATGTAAACCTTCTGCGCAAGCTATGGAAAGTTTTCTACTTCTATCACATCATGGTTGACGTACTTCAACTTGGGAACACAACCCAACATATCTTCTAAAACTCTGACCAAATATGGAATGTGGGGAACTGACAACAAAATATGTGTTTGTGTGCACCTTGTCGCCACTATTTCCCTTTTCTTCAATGGTCTTGTGGTTGTTTCTTCTGGGTTCCTTCCTCTTGTACTTCTTCATCTATGTCGCAATCATCTTCGATCTTCGGGGCTTCCTCTATTGTGGGTTTCTTTGTTGTGTCCGATTTTCTAATTCTATACTCTCACTGTCTTCTTCTTGACCACCCTGTGTTGATGCCACTTCTGGATTTTTTTTATTGGGGTTTGCTTCTTCCCTAGGGTTTTTCACTTTCGCCACTTAGCTTACCACTTCTTCTTCTGGGTTTTTCTTCTAGAAATGCATTAGACTAAATGATTCTCTCTTTGTTGCTGGAATATCATCTACATCAACCACCCTGATTATCTCCTCCATCGATTTGTTATTGCTTCTGGTCCTTCGTGTGAACTGGCTTGGCACTCCGACTTTTGGCAGTGACATTGTTCAAATTTTGGAAAAATTCTATGCAACTCGTCTGGATTCTTCACAGCCTTTGCCCACGATCACAATTTTTCTTCTCTTTCAACCTTCTCTCAAAAAAATCACAAGTATTTTTCCTTTTCCATGCTTTCCCCTTTTTATAGACTCTGTCATAAATTATCTGACACATTCTCTCTTTTCCGTTCACCAGTTTTTCACTTTTCCAATCATCTTTTGTCTCGACGCGTTGTGTTTAATTTTCTTGTGCATAGTATCATGAATTATGTCGCACCAATTTACTGTCTGATGCGTGCTATCATTCTTAACTATCCATCTACCATTTATTCCTCTAACTACTTATTTTTTGATTTTTTCTCATTTTTCTAGTTTTTTCTTCCTTTTTCTTCTTTTTCTTCCTTTTCTTCTTTTTCTTTTCTTTTTCTACTTTTTCTTCCTACTATATACATTATGTACAATTATACTTTCTGAACTTTTATTACTGAGGGTTGGTAAGTCGACTATCCCTATACAGTTTCAATCCACTACAATTCACCATTTCTTGTATCTCCTTGCCTGCGAAATCCTTTGGCTGCACAACACCTCCATATGTGACAAACTTTATTTCATATGGCCCTAGCCAATGCATTACGAACTTCCCTGGGTGATGCAAGTATTTACTGTCATAGAGGAGAACTAGATCTCCTACTTTGAATTTCTTCTTCTTATTATGTTTATCATGCCAGAATTTAACCTTTTCTTTCCATACATCCTGATTTAAACCAACTATGATTTTGTCTTCTTCTAATTCCATGAGTTGAGCCAATATTTCATTTTCTATGCCTCTTTCTATCATATATGTAATTGTTGCAATGCGTAGAATTGGTATGAAATAGTCTAAGGTAACCACTACTTCCTTTCCATACACCATTGTAAAAGGTGTCTTCCATGTTAGCTTCTTGCATGTAGTTCTATAATCCCATAATATTGCTGGTACCTTCAAGTCCCATTCATCCCTGTTTACATTACAAATATTGGTCAAGGAATTCTCTAGTATCTTGTTGAATGCTTCCATTTCTCCATTCACTTGAGGATGATATGGAGCGCTCTTTTGATAATGTATCTCAAATTATTCTATCATTTCCTGGATTGTACTATTGATAAAGTGAGTCCCTTTATCACTTATCAATATTATTGGACATCCAAATCTTGTAACCACATGTTAAAATAAAAATCACGTTGTAGTCTCTATGCTGCAATCCTTCACTACTACTATCTCAACCCATCTGGTAAATTATTATGTCACTGTGATAATATATCTAGCCTCTGATCTTCTTGCTGGTGGATTAATTGGACCTACAAAGTGTACTTCCCACTTATCAAACACTTGCAATGTTAGTTGAGGTATTAATGGCATCTTATCACTCTTGGATGGCTTTCCAACTCTTTGACAAACATCATAGTTCTAATAGTAATCCTTTGAATCCTTGTGAACTGTTGGCCACCATAACCCTATGCGAAATACCTTATGGGCAATGGCCTTCCATTCAAAGTGTCCTCCCATAATTCCTTCACGTGATTCTGCTAAAATGATGGATATTTCATGCCCCATAACACATATCTTCAAAATGTTGTCTGCACTAAGTTTGTACAAGTGACCGACAATCAATTGGTAGTTTGTGACTCTGACCACCAAAATTTTCTTCTACGCAGTATTAAATTCCTTTGGTGCAAATCCTGTAATAAAAAACTAAATAATTTCACCAAAACACTCATCAATTATCTGTAATAAAAACAATTGTGCATTCAGGAAGTTTTCCTCCAAGTTACTTGGTTCCTCTCCAAGTGATCTAGTCCTGCATTCAATATTCCAGGCTTCATCACAACTTCAAAGTCAAACTATTGGAACAAAAGTAGGCATCTGCATATTATTCCCCCCAATGCTGGCTTATTGACTAAATATATAAGAACATAATGATTTGTAAACATATTGAAATGTAGCCCTAACAAATAGTGTCTGAATTTATGCAATGCATGCACCATTGCTAATCCTTCTCTTTCTGTAGTATTGTAGTTCTGTTATGAATATGATAAATTCCTGATTATGAATGATATAGGGTGATCTATATCACCTTCTTCTGGTTGTGTCAATAATTCTCCTAGAGGTATTGCAGATGCATCCACATGCACATGAAATTCTTTTTCCAAGCCTAGAAACACTAAAATTGGCGTTGTCACCATCTTCTCCTTCAAAATATCCAAACTCTACTGACATTCATCATTCCACTGATATTTGGTATCCTTCTTCACTAATTTATCCATTGGCACAATAATCTATGCATATCCCCTTATAAACTTCCTGTAATACCTTGTATGACCAAGTGTACTCTTCAACTAGAGCACTAACTTCGGTGGTGGTAAGTTTACTATGACAACAATTTTCATAGGATCAACTAGAAGACCTTGTTTACACACCAAATCCCAAAAGGTGTAGTGAAAATACATTTCTTAATATTCAATGAAATCTAACATTGTGTACATCTGTCTAAAATCAATCTTAACACTTCCACATGATCCTTTAATAAATTGAACACTGTCCAATCATCGAATTAAACCTCCAAAAATTATGAATAAAGTCTTTAAAGGAATCTACTACTACCCTTGAAAATATTGTAAGTGAATTCTTCAAACCAAATGACATAACTGTATACCAGAATGCTCCCCATTATATAGAAAATGTTGTCATGTGTCTATGTTCTGGTGCTATCCTAATCCGATGATATTCTGAAAACCCATCTATAAATGAATAAGCTTCTTTACCTTGTACATTCTCCAAAACTTTATCTGTAAAGAGGGTAGGAAATATATCATGTAAGAAAGCATCATTCAATTTTATCAGATCTACATAGATCATGATTCCCCTTTGCTTCTTTTCCTACACCATAATAGGGTTGATCCATTCTAATTCTTCAATAGGTTCTATGACACCTACCTATAACATCTTGTCAATTTCTGCCTTCACCTTCTTAGCTTATACATTGGATTTAACCTATAATGTCTCTTTCTTACAGGTCTAGCATCTGGTTTCAAAGGGATTTCCATCTCTCCAAGTTCTCCTGCTAATCCCTTCATCTCTAAAAATGTCATTGGAAACAAACCACTGTACTTCTGTAGTAACTATGTGATTCTTTCTATTGTCTGATTATCCCAACAATCTCCAATGCTTGCAATATTTGGGTTTTATGTAGTTCCAATGTTTACCTTCTTGATATTTAATGTTGTAGCATAATATTCTAAATCTAAATTTGGAATTTCTACCTCTCTCTCTCCTTCAAATTCTAGTACCTAGATATTGTATGGGTTTTCTTCTATTGGATCTTCTTCTTCTGCGACATGATAGCGGTGTAACAACTATTTGAATTTATGTTTCTTCTAATATGTTGTCACAATCTCCACTTCAGGTTCTTCAAAAATCCCGCCTCTTACTACCTTCAATGTTGTATCTATCTCTAGACTTTCATGCTCAAAGGAAAATGTAATCACAA
>CBVK0100580322.1:0-35433 GCA_900067695.1 Picea abies | reverse complement strand
ACCATACTCACCCATGAGTATCGGTGAAATAATGCAATTTGAAATTTTCAGAAAATCTGAAACATAAGACTCTAACAAGGCTGCAAATGGATCCTTAAAAACAAGATTAGAAGCATGTTGATCCACAGAAAATAACTTCTCATTCGTAAATGCCTTTCTGCTTGCAAATAAATGACCTTCTTGTTCTTTCGAAACCAACTCTTTACCATCAACAATTGCAGTCTCTTCGTAATAAGAATGATCACATGATAATTGCACAACAAGATTTAAAGCATCATAATTATGATCAACCAAGAACATATAGTTATATATGCAATCAACCACTACTACATGCTCAAAATGGTCTGAAAAATGATCATAATCTTGATATGCATTCCTTTCCATAGAAAAATCTGCAAATATTGAAGAACCCGATTCCAAATGTGAATCATACTTATAGCCTTGTTGTTGTTCCAGATCTGATTTATACTCATTGTCTTCTCGCTCGGAATTTGAAACATACTGACAGTCTTCCTGCTCATGTACATGCAAATTTTCAGAATATGCTTGCATACGAATTCTCTTGCTAGAATGGATGTTCTCCTCAACTTCTTCAACATATTCAAATAAGCATATTAAATATGAAGATTTCCTTTCTCTCAAGAGAAGGACAATATTTGAATGTTGATCTATTTCATTGTACACCATGGTAGCAATCTCCAAAGGTCGGATTTCCACTAGCATGATATGATAAACACTGTAAAACCTCATGTTGAAGACATCGAAGGATTCCTCTTCCCCTCTCCTCAAAGAATTAAAATCATCCAAGTACTGATCAAGGGACTTGTTCTCACCCCAACACTTTAAAAATGCATTGCATAGCTCGATCCAAGAACTAATGGAATCGACTCTCAAACCTTTAAACCACACAACAACATATCCAAACAAATATTTGGAGAACAACCTCATGGTAACATCATCATGAACTATCTCAAACTGATTAACAAAGTTCTCAAAGGCCTCTAAATACCTCTCAGTTGTAACATGGTCTTTTATAGAGAACCGAGGAAGATACTCAAGGAAATCAAGCCGATAAGGATGAAGGTGATATGGCAGCCTTAAAGGTTTAAACATCTTGTCTCTGATTCTAGTTTGAAAACTAGTGGGTTGGATATGAGGTTTAACAAGCTGATGGAAAGGTTCAATAGTAACAGTAGAAGGTGATGAGATTTGAGAAGGATTTGAATCAGTTTCAACATCCTCTAGGTTAAAAGGATGATCAAATTTAGGAGGGATTTGAATACAAAGCTCATCCTTATGAATAGCCAGAGGTGACGATACAAGATCAACATCTACAATACAAGTAGAACGCAGGTCTTCTTCTTTCAAGGATGGATATATAAAGGAAATTCAATGATCATCTGAATAAAAAAATCATAAGATGATTATCTTTATATGTAAAGGAAAAGATAGGAAATAGTTGATAAAGAAGAACATGAGTTCATGTAGAAAACTAATGAAATGATACATGGTTTACACTTCTGCCCCTTCATATTTATGTCAATAGGATCCTCCCCAGTGGAGTCTTTGATTGTGGAGTCATCAAGTAGACAATACAATCAGCTTTTGTTTTTGTGTGTCCCTCTCTTGTCTACCATCAAGCGTTGGATCTATGTCATTCTTCCCAAGGATCTCTTCAATCTGCTCAAATCCGTCCCTGACAGCAGCGCCAAAAATGTTAGCATTGAAAGTCACACTTTGACTACTAAAGTGTAAGCTCAGCACCCATCAGAAAGTAAAATATAATTTTGGTTTAGAATAGGTGGATCAACAATATGGAGAAAGAAAGGGAGAGGGAAGCAAACTGCAGATCAATAGGCTACACTAATGGGAAATGGAGTCATAAACATTCTACTCATCAAAGGCACTAAAGCTACTCAACAGAAAAGAAGATTATATGTTGATAGAGGGAAGATTGAAGAAGGAAAACATAAGATGGAATGTTCACTAAACAGATATCCTCTCGGTTTAATAAATCAACAAATACTTGAATAAAACAATGATTGATGGGAAAAAATACACCAGATCCTCTGCTGCTTAGGGATCCATAAATCATTGGAAGCCTTTGATCCTAAAATATGCAATATATTAAAATAAGAAGATATATAAACAAAAGAATTACAATCTGAAATCACATCTCCCATGAGTCTCCAATAGCAGTAATGCTTACAATCATAAAATGCCCACAAGCTTATAAATGAACACACATAGGGAAACAACCTGCTCCTACTCTCTCTAGCCTCTCTTGGCTCATGAATCCAACCCTTCTCCAAGAGCTTTCTCCTTCATTAAATATAAAATAGCATCCAAATATCCTTAGGAGGTCAAATCCCATCTCCTCCATTGGATTCTAATCCTTGGAGATAGGTGGCAACAATCAAAGAGACAAAAATCCAACAAACTGTTAATTTTCAAGAAATTGTTGGAAGTCATTAATAAATTGTTTCCACCTCACTGCATGAGGTCTTTAATGGAGCTAAAACTTAGGTGTCGGTGTCCCTTGACATATAAATTATCCTTGAGAATCCATTCGAACCCTCATTGACAGGTGGCAACCTCCCAACAAGGCGAATATCCAACCAGCTATGCAAAACATAGAATTGCCAACACATTATGTAGTGCACTAGTGTTTAAATTGTTTCTATCAAATGCCAAACTGGGTAAGGCTGAAATTTGGAAAACAAGTCAAAAAGGATATCATATTCCTCCACAAAACATTTAAGAGAAACCCACTTTGTCGTTTGGGTTTTATGATCAAATCTCTAACAATAGATGCTACAAGAAATTCTGTGGCGCCACTCCTAAAACAACTCTGCAAATTTCGTAGCACCACTTTTGTGTCTAATATCTCTCTAACCATAACACATTTTGTAAAAATGAGAGATTTTTTTTTTATTTGGTATGTGATGAAAAACAATCTCTTCCAGTTTTCAAAAATACCTTCCCATTTGTTCATAATCCAATTTTTAAGTTAGTCACTCAAAACTTGCAGAAGCGTCACGTTGTGGGTCACACTGTGCAGAAGGGTCGTATTGCTCCAAAAATGCAAAACAACCCTCATTTTTTTCACAATTTTTGCTCCTTTTGAGTTTGCAGGATGGTGTTGATGGTGTACTTCGGCTAGGTTATTATGTTGCACCTTCTGGTAGCGCAACTACAAAATAGTCTGTGTAGACGATTTTGTAGCGCCAGGCGCTACAAAATCTCTATGTTTTTTCAGTGTTATGCAATGAATCCTCAAAAACAAAAAAAGTCTTAGTAGATAGGCTACGAGTTTGTAAATTCCTCCAGTAGGTGAAAATATAATATTTCCCTGAACACTTCATAAATATAAGGATGAATGACCCATTACAACTACATGTGTCCCTTTACAACTTCATGTGATAACATTGGCTCCACATGGGATACATTCCTCCTTGTGAGGCTCTAAGAAATGTTCCAGCTCCAGTGCCTTAGATTTTGGGCTATGGATTCATCTGTGCAAACAACCTTTGATGCCGCCACTTATTCATGAAAACTGAAAAACTCGCTACAAATTGAAGTAAAGTAAAGCTCAAGAAGTGAGCTTATTAACTATGCTACCCTACCCTAACCAAAATTGCAACTTGGTCAAGTAAAAGAAGATTTCCATAGTAACCATTCAAGTAACTTGATGACTTAAATGATCTCATCTATGTCAAAATGATCTCATCTATGTCACTGATCAATGAATAATAATATAAGTATAGCAGCAACGACATAAACTCCTTCATAAAACCATACTCACCCATGAGTATCGGTGAAATAATGCAATTTGAAATTTTCAAAATATCTGAAACATAAAACTCTAACAAGGCTGCAAATGGATCCTTAAAAACAAGATCAGAAGCATGTTGATCCACAAAAAATAACTTCTCATTCGTAAATGCCTTTCTTCTTGCAAATAAATGACCTTCTTGTTCTTTCGAAACCAACTATTTATCATCAACAATTGTAGTCTCTTCTTCATAAGAATGATCACATGATAATTGTACAACAGGATTTAAAGCATCATAATTATGATCAGCCATGAACATATAGTTATCTATGCAATCAACCACTACTACATGCTCAAAATGGTCTGAAAACTGATCATAATCTTGATATGCATTCCTTTCCATAGACAAATCTGCAAATATTGAAGAACCTGATTCCAAATGTGAATCATACTTACATCCTTGTTGTTGTTCCATATCTAATTTATACTCGTTGTCTTCTTGCTCGAAATCTGAAACATTCTTCCAGTCTTCCTGCTCATGTACATGCAAATTTTCAGAATATGCTTGCATACGAATCCTCTTGCTAACATGGATGTTCTCCTCAACTTCTTCAACATCTGGAAATAAGCATCTTAAAGATGAAGATTTTGTTTCTCTTAGGAGAAGGACAATATTTGAATGTTGAGCCATTTCATGGAACACCATGGCAACAATATCGGAAGGTCAGATTTCCACTAGTACGCTATGATAAACACTGTGAAACCTCATGTTGAAGACATCCAAGGATTCCTCTTCCCCTCTCCTCAAAGCATTAAAATCATCCAATTATTGATCAAGGGACTTGTTCTCACCCCAACACTTTAAAAATGCATTGCATATCTTGATCCAAGAACCAATGGAATCGGCTCCCAAACCTTTAAACCACACAACAACATCTCCAAACAAATATTTGGAGAACAACCTCATGGAAACATCATCATGAACTATCTCAAACTGATCAACAAAGTTCTCAAAGGCCTCCAAATACCTCTCAGTTTTAACATTGTCTTTTCCAGAGAACCGAGGAAGATACTCAAGGAAATCACGAGGATAAGGATGAAGGTGATATGGCAGCCTTAAAGGTTTAAACATCTTGTCTCTAATTCTAGTTTGAAAACTAGTGGATTGGATATGAGGTTTAACAAGCTGATGGAAAGGTTCAACAGTAACAGTAGAAGGTGATGAGATTTGAGAAGGATTTGAATCAATTTCAACATCCTCTAGGTTACAAGGATGATCAAATTCAGGAGGGATTTGAATACAAAGCTCATCCTTATGAATAGGCAGAAGTGAGGATACAAGATCAACATCTACAACACATGCAAAAGGTAGGTCTTCTTCTTTCAAGGATGGATATATAAAGGAAATTTGATGATCATCCGAATAAAAAAATCACAAGATGATTCTCTTTATATGTAAAGGAAAAGATAGGAAAGAGCTGATAAAGAAGAACAAGAGTTCATGTAGAAAACTAGTGAAATGATACATGGTTTTACACTTCTGGCCCTTCATATTTCTGTCAACAGGATCCTCCCCAGTGGAGTCTATGATTGTGGAATCGTCAAGTAGATAATACAGTCAGATTTTGTTTGTGTGTGTCCCTCTCTTGTCTGCCATCAAGAGCTGGATCTATGTCATTCTTCTCAAGGAGCTCTTCAGTCTACTCAAATCCGTCCTCGACAGTGGCGCCAAAAATGTTAGCACTAAAAGTCACACTTTGACTACTAAAGTGTAAGCTCAGCACCCATCATAAAGTAAAAGATAATTTTTGTTTTGAATAGGTGGATCAGAAATATGGAGAAAGAAAGGGAGAGGGAAGCAAACTGCAGATCAGTAGGCTACACCAATGGGAAATGGAGTCATAAACATTCTACTCTAAAGCTGCTCAACAGAAAACAAAATTATATGTCGATAGATGGAAGATTGAAGAAGGAAAACATAATATAGAATGCTCACTAAATAGATATCCTCTCAGTTTAATAAATCAACAAATACTTGAATAAAACAATGATTGATAGGCAAAAATACACTAGATCCTCTACTTCTTAGGGATCCATAAATCATTGGAAGCCTTTGATCCTCAAATATGAAATATATTCAAATAAGAAGATATATAAACAAAAGAATTACAATCTGAAATAACAGCTCCCATGAGTCTCCAATAGCAATAATGCTTACAATCATAAAATACCCACAAGCTTACAAATGAACACACACAGGGAAACTGCCTGCTCCTACTCTCTCTAGCCTCTCTTGGCTCATGAATCCAACCCTTCTCTAAGAGATGTCTCCTTCATTAAATAGAAAATAACATCCAAATATCCTTAGGAGGTTGAATTCTATATCCTCCATTGGATTCTATGCCTTGGAGATAGGTGGCAACAATCAAAGAGGCAAAAATCCAACAAACTGTTAATTTTCAAGAAATTGTTGGAAGTCATTAGTAAATTGTTTCCACCTCACTGCATGAGGTATTTAATAGAGATAAAACTTATGTGTCGGTGTCCCTTGACATATAAATTATTCTTGAGAATCCATTCGAACCCTCCTTGACAAGTGGCAACCTTCCAACAAGGTGAATATCCAATCAGCTATGCAAAACATAGAATTGGAAGCACATTATGTAGTGCACTAGTGTTTAAGTTGTTTCTCTGTAATGCCAAACCGGGTCAGGCTGAAATTTGGACAACAAGTCAAAAAGGATATCATATTCCTCCACAAAACATTTCAGAGAAACCCACTTTGTCATTTGGGTTTTATGATCAAATCTCTAACAGTAGATGCTACAGGAAATTCCATAGCACCACTTCTAAAACGTCTCTGCAGATTTTGTAGCACCACTTTTGTGTCTAATATCTCTCTAACCATAAGACATTTTTCAAAAATGAGAGAGGTTTTTGTTATTTGGTATGTGATGAAAAACAACCTCTTCCAGTTTTCAAAAATCCCTTCCCATTTGTTCATAATCCAAGTTTTAATTTGGTCACTCAAAACTTGCAGAAGCATCGTATCATGGGTCGTACTATGCAGAAGGGTCACACCGTGGGTCGCACTTCTCCAAAAATGCAACAAAACCCTCTTTGTTTTCACAAATTTTACTCTTTTTGAGTTTGTGGGATGGTGTTGATGGTGTACTTTGGCTAGGTGATTTTGTTGCGTCTTTTGGTAGCACAAGTACATAACAGTTTGTGTAGACGATTCCTTAGTGCCAGGCGCTATGAAATCTCTGTGTTTTTTTAATATTATGCAATGAATCCTAAAAACACAAAAATTCTTAGTAGATGGACTATGAGTCTTTAGATTCCTCCAGTAGGTGAAAATATAATATTTCTCTGAACACTTCAAAAATATAAGGATGAATGACCCATAACAACTACATGTGACCCTTTACAACTTCATGTGATAACAATTCCCTAAGTATCTTGTTCTTCTTTTTATACTTTCTTAGCTCCTTCGGTGTAACAACCCAATTATATTATTTAATTTTCGTAGTTGTTAATTTAAATTTAATTAATTATTAAAATAAATTCAATAACTCTTTTTATTATTTTATTATTAAATGGTAGGTGAAGTAATTAATGAAGGGATAAGGTTGTTGGGGAAGTAATAAGGGGGATAAGGTAGGTTGAGGAATTGAATGAGAGGGTAGGATAAGGAAGAGGGAAGGGGACTTGGAGGGGAGGTCTCATTTTGTTTTGAAAAAAATTCTACAAGAGGTGGAAGAGGAGGAGGAAAATTGAGAGAAGAGATTATTTTGGGAACTCTCACAGGGCACTATTGTTGCTGGGAACTTTGGGCTCGGGGGCTAGGAAACCGCAAGGATTCCTGGAGCTAGGGAGTCGAAGAGGTTGTTCCTAGTTAGCTGGGAGATTAATATTCAGTTAGGCAACTTGGGAAAGCTCAAGAAGAAGAGAACCAAGGACTAAATCAGCCAACCTGCGGGTCGAGGTATGTATTTTATTATGTTGTTGTTATGATTATGTTGAGTTATGTATTTTATTTTGTTGTTGTTGTGATTATGTTGTTTATCAGTTTACTCCTGGTATAAAGAAAAACCATGAAAGAAACCCATAAATTAAACTGCAGATTATTTCAGTAGGAAACAAAAAAATAGATATTTATTTATTATTGAGGCCCTGAAATAGGTAGGCCTCACATCCAGAGTGTTACACATCAAAATCACTCAACTAGTTCACTGGAGTCAAACATCTCTTAACACCTGAGAGGGCTTCTTAGTCAAGAGTTTGGAAGGGGAACGCTCCCCTAAAACTGCCAGAGGAGTGTTGGCGCCCCTCTACCATGCCTCAGGAGCGTTATAGCGCTTCTCCACCCCTTTGTAGGAGTGCTGCTCCGATTTGGAGCGCTGGCACTTCCCTTGACCTTCTCTAGAGCGTTCTAGTGCTCTGATGCCCCTTCTGAGGGAGCGCTCTCCATTCTGGGTAAATTGTTAGCCCGGTGAGAAGAATAAGGGGAGAATCATCCGAGTTTAGGAGACAGTTGAGCTCGAATTCTTGGTTCTATCAAAAGATCTCTGATCCAAGGGGGAGGTTCCCAACTGGTTCTAAACATAACTCAAGAGGTTAGGCCCCTCCCAACCTATATAAGCAAGCTCTATGGTGGTGAAGAGGGGGAAGAATTGAATGTATGAAACTTATGATCTTGGAGGAAACTTACAGTCAGCCAAAGGAGAGTGATCAGTGAAGCTGCTGTTATCCAGGTTGTGGATCTTTCAGGCAAGGGTTAGACGAAGAGGATTTGATGAAGCTGTCGCATTCGCATCTACCATTGTAAGTACTGCTGTCGTTATTCTCATTAATATGACAAGCTTGGCCTGTTTCTTTCTAGTTTATGTCTAATGTTACATAAACTTATCATTCATTGATAGATCTTTTTTCAAGCTAATGTCAGTAGAGTAGGAAGTGGTCGTATCTTGTTTTGTCCACAGACCTCAGCGAGGAGCAAAAGGATTGGAGCGTAACTCAGAGCGTGCAGGGACAAACGTCGATTAAAAGGTACTTCTATTATCCTTCCTTCTCATGCATTAGTCTTAGATAGATTTGAAAGGAAGTCAGTGTCCACGTTAAGCATTTTTTTGTCTAGGGTTAAGGTCAAGACTTAGAGGTCGATCTACTTGTCTGCATGTAGATTTTCCTACAACACAGAGCACTAATCAATTCAGCTTCTATATATACTTCACCTTCACTTTCAAAGTTTTATTCATTATCTATATTATTATTTTGAGTGTTTATTCCCATAAATAGAAGCTCGGAATCTTCATCTTCACTTATGTCTGAAGAGCTGATGTCTTTTTTGGAGTAGAAGTTTTTCTTTTTCTTATAAAATTTCTTCTTGTATTGGTTTTTCTGATTGTGGGCTTCTTCATCATTATAATCCTCCTACTTGGGATAGGGACTTTTGTTAGCAGAGTGTCTGCTTCTTCCACATTTGAAACATTTGAAGGGTAACTTTTCTTTATATCTTCCAAATCCTTTAAGGAGTTTATTTATAAAGTTGGCCTCTTCTACATCTGATATGTCTGACTAGTCTTGATTAGACATATGTTCATGTTTCTTCTTTCCTTTAGATGCTTTAAAGGTTATTTGTCCTTTTGATGGTTTTTTGTTCCCTGTTCTCATCTCATATGCTGTAAAAATTCCATGAAGTTGATCTACTGTGAGCTTGTCAAGTTCTGGTCTATCTTCAATTGAGGAAATATTGGCATCATATCCCATAGGTAATGACCCTAAGATTTTTTTTACAATAGGTTTATCGTTGATTTCTTCTCTTGCTTCTCTGATTGAGTTAACTACCTCATCTACCCTATGAAAGAATTCAATAATGGTCTCTTTTTATTTCATCTTCAAATTTTCAAACTAAGCTCTATAGGTTTGTATTGTGGCTTGATTGACTTTTCTATCTCCTTCATATACAACCTCTAATTTGTCCCAGATTTCCTTAGTTGACTTACAATGCATTACCTTCATACATATATAATTTGTAAATCCTCCTTGAATAGCATTAATTTCTCTTGAGTTGTCATTACACACCTTCTTTCTTGCAGTATCTATGGGTGGAGTAGTCGGTGTAGTGTAACCATCTACAACAGATTGCCAAACATCAAAACCAAGATCCAGCAGGAAGCTTTTCGCTCTTATTTTCCAGAGAAGATAACCACCTCCGTTAAACACTGGTGCTTTGTTGGAAGACATTCCCTCTTGCTGATCCATTTTTAGAATCTACCTTCAATTTATTAGACTGTGTTGAAGGCACTCGCTCTGATACCAATTGTTGGAATACCAAGAGGAGTGGTGAATCAATATTACCTTTTTAAACAATTAGTAATTTTATTTTATTAACCACCATAATATATCAACAATGGACTTGTATTTTAAAATCGATTATAAATATAATTAACAAAAATTACAAGATTTTTAAATAATCTGAGATTGTGAAGAACACCAATACTCTTTAGAGCACCAACTCTTGGAGACAAAAATCCCCTTCTTCAGGGCACCAACCCTAGGAACCACCAACTCCCTTGTTTTAGGGCACCAACTCCCTTATATTTAGGGAACCAACCCTAGGAAGCACCAACTCCCTTGTTTTCACACTTTACTTAGTAAAGGATATTAATCCTTCCTTGCACCTCCCTTCCACCCTCACTGCATAAGTATCATCAGTTTTTCTTCTTAGACTTTGCTTTTATTTTTTATCTTATGATCTAGACTGCAAAGACACTTCTTCTTCGTCTTTCTTTCTTTCTTATATAGTCTTCCAACTAGTGTGAGCGTTGAAGCATTGTGTCCCTTTGATTGGACCATTGCACCTCTTTATTTAAATTAACAATAATAACATTTGTATTTTAATTTAGAATAAATATCATCTATTATTATTCACACATTATCGTGCAAGCTTTTCAATTTAGTAAGATAATTTTTCATAAATCAATCACAGGTATGGATCGATTTGTTTTAACTTGATCCCATGTCTTTTTATTTCCTTATTAAGCTTCTACTATGTCCCCAGTTCTCCAATGACACAGGCGCGCCACCCAGGGAACGTCCGCTCATAGGACCTTCTCTTCTTACACGACTTGAAGAACTGAAAAGCTCTTCTAATTCCCTATCGGGAATTCTGCACCCACAGTTCTCTTCAAGCGATCCCCCTTCTTTGAATTATTGGGGAATCAGAACTCGTGGCTTCGCAAGTTCACTGTCGATCACTGGGCTCTCGAATCCCTGAGACCCGATGTGTCATTCAATTTTGACTTCCTCTTTCCTCTATTGGGACTTCGGCTCTATCGCGACTTCACTACTCACGATACCAAGTCTCGGTTTTCCAACCCCCGATACCCGATGCGCCAAAATGTCGATGCGCATGTGAGTTGACTTTCAACAGCCCCTTATCTCGTCGAGACTTCAGACTTCGCGGGATCACGAATCCTAACACCAATATTTCGGGACTTCTCGCGACGAGATCCCGATAAGTTCGTGCCACCTGTACTCCACTAAGCCTACTGTGGCCCACATGACTCTCCCGTCGGAATATCACGTTTCGCAACTCCGAGTTGCACGAATTCTTGGTCCTTGAAAACCCCGATTCTCCGAACCCCGACTTCCTTGGATCTCCTAACACGCGTCCTCAACAATGAACAATTATGGGCTCGTCGGAATATCGCTACTCGTGATATCGCAATTATTGTTACACAATATTGGAGCTTCGACTTGCGAATCCACGATACACGATATCACGTGTAGATCTGACGGCTCCTATGGCACAGATCAATGGCTTTGCCCCTCCTGAGCTTCGAACCTCTTCACGCTTGCACTGATAACTTCCCTGCACCTCCGCAAGATCTAACGGCCCTCGAAACTTCGCGAAATCTCCTCAGAGGATTTCGACCGTCCATCCTTCCTTATGTAATCCATGAAATGACGAAGGGTCTCTCCACGAGACTCATTCACTTACTCACCAACCTGCGACGCTTCCCTCGGACTTTCAATAGAAACTTCCCGGCGCTTGTCCTTCAGTGGATTAGAAGGCCTACTCCTCCTGAGCTTCCACGATTCTGAATCTCCACAAAGATTCTTGCACGCACTCCTTGCGGCAACCCTCGAACTCTTCTAAGTGTTGAGTTATCTTGACTCTGCGCATGCCTACAACAACAGTCCTTCAATACTTCGCTCAGTTCCACGATTGAGACTCTCCTTAGCCTACTCACTCCTTGCACAGCTCGTATAACCCAATTTCACTTTGGGTGAATGAGAACAAGAGCTAACTACCTGAGCCTTCTGTCTGCGCACTCCTTGCGGACGACTTCAAATGCACTCCTTCCAGGAATCCTTACTTAGATAGAGAAACAATTGAAACTCATTCCACTTCCTCTTATATTTCAATCTCAACACATGAAATCATACACACAGCATAATAGCAAATGCATAATAGGAAGTAAATACTCATGAGCATAGTCTTCAACACACATACACAGAGAATAACACGACAGCCATGAATCTGAATCAAAGCTTTCTTATATTAATTCAAATATCTGTACATGGGTGTTCTTCATACAATTCTCTTCATGCTCTTCTATGCTCTCGATTCTTTTGATTCTTCCTGAACTATGTTACAATGCATAATGAGGGTGTCTATATCCGTTCTCCCCCTTTCTTCTAAAACTATCTAATCTAGTAATAAAATCCTATCTACCTGCATTAACTACTGTAAATGCCTCCATATAATTCAGACGAGAGCATATGGATTGACGTTTGATTACATTATACCAAGGTGCCTTCATTAAATGATCTCGTTTATGCTTGGCGCATCAACTTCAATGGAAAGTTCAAAAATTTGCATTGGATGTCTTCCATCTATCTTTCGCTTCCACATTGGCTCGATTGTCATGAGGGATACTCCTGCATCATACTCCCTCACTTGAAAATTTGCATGGGCTCCTGTCCATGAGCTCCTGCACGGTATGTCCATGCTTCAGAATCTCTGCTTCAGTCTCCCAGCTGGCATCTTCAATTGGATGGCCCTTCCACTTGACCAAATATTCAAAATATTCTTTCCTTCTGGTTTTCTTACCCACTCGTTTATTCAATATCTGCTCCATCTATGGCTTCTCTGCAACTGTCATCTGCTTCTACCACTGAACCTCTGGTTGTTCATCACTTGTTCCTACTTCCTCAAGCTTGTATGGTTATAAATCTGAGACATTGAATATCAGAGATATTCCGATTCCATCTGATAACTCAATATCATAAGCATTTTATCCCATCTTCTTCAAGACCTTGAACAGTCCGATTTTCTTCATTTTCAATTTATTGTATGTTCCTCTTGGGAACCTTTCCTTCCTCAGATGTGCCAAAACCAAATCACCAACCTTGAACTAAAGTTGTCTTCTATGTTGATCGGCTCTGCGCTTATATTCTTGGCTTTATTTTAGCAACCACTCCTTCACCTAGCTGTGAAGTTCTTTCATTGCCTCAGCAAATTCTTCTGCCCTAGCGCTCCTAGTAGCAGTCTATTTTGAATCTCTTAATTCATAAACTCCTCTCGGTTGTGTGCCATATATAATTTGGAATGGAATCTGCCCTGTGCTCCTGTTAACAGAGTCATTGTAAGAAAACTCTGCCTGCGGCAATACATTGTCCCAACTGCTATGGTGCTCTGTCACCAAGCTTCTCAACAAGTCTCCCAGACTTCTGTTCACCACTTCTGTTTGTCCATCCATCTGAGGATGATAAGCTGAACTAAACAACAAGTTAGTCCCCAGCTTCTTCCACAATGTCCTCCAAAAGTGTCCTAAGAACTTTGTGTCTCTATCCGAAACTATGCTTCTGGGTAAGTTGTGAAGTCAAATGACTTCTTTGAAAAAAATATTCGCGATGTGTGTCGCGTCACTGGTTTTCTGACATGGGATAAAATGTGCCATATTAGAAAATCTATATACTACCACAAAGATTGAATCAACACCTCTTTGTGTCCTTGGCAATCCCAATACAAAATCCATGCTTATCGCATCCCACGGCCTTTCTAGTGTGGGCAATGGTTGATAAAAACCTGCATTCTGCTTCCTCCCCTTTGAATGCTAGAAAATTATGCATCTGTCAACAAACCTCTTGACATCTTCTCGCATCCCCGGCAAAAAATATGACACATTCAGCTTCGCGAATGTTTTGTCATGGCCAAAATGCCCTGCTAATCCACCACTGTGCTTCTCCTTTAACAAGTTCTCCCTCATGGAGCAATTTGGAATACATAGTTGATTGCCTCTGAACTATAATCCATCTTGGATCATATAGTCTGTCCAAAGGCTTCTGTCTCTGAGAACTGGATTCTTAGTTGCTTCATACGCTTCCTTAAAATCCTAGTCATCTGCATACATGTCTCTGAGATCATCAAAGCCTAACGTCCTGACTTTGAATTCCTGCATCAGCAAACATTTTCTGCTCAAAGCATCAACAACTTTGTTAGCAGTACTAGAAATATGCTTTATCACAAAAGTGAAATTTTGCATGTATTCAACCCATTTAACATGCCTCTGATTCAACTTCTCCTGTTGAGTCACAAACTATAATGCACGGTTATCACTATATAAAACAAATTCCTTTGGAATCAAATAGTGCCTCCATTTTTTCAATGCCTGTATAATGGCATAAAATTCCTTATCATACGTGGAGTATTTCTCCTTTGCCTCGTTCAGATTCTCACTAAAATATGCAATCGGTCTGTCCTCTTGACTTAAGACCACTCCTATGGAAAAACTGCTTGCATCACATTTTACCTGGAATGTCTTTTGAAAATTCGGCAACACCAGAATTGGTTGTTCCGTAATCTTTTGTTTCAACAAATTGAAACTCTTCTCAGCCTCATCAGTCCAGTGAAAAGATTTATGTCTTTTCTTCACTGTATCCATCATCGCTGCGCTAATTCCACTAAAATTTCTGATGAATTTCAGTAGAAAATAGCCAGTCCATGAAAAGTCCTCACCTCAAATACGTTCCTCGGTGATGGCCAATTCTTGATCACCTCCACCTTATCTGGATCCATCCTCAATTCATTTGCAGATATAAAAAACCCCAAATAAATGAGTTATGTCTTCATGAATGAGGACTTCTTCATGTTTATCAACAGCTTCTCTTGTTGTAGTTTCCTCATCACAATAGCCAAATGCTTCAGATGTTCAGCCTTCGTCTTGTTGAAAACCAATATGTCATCCAGATACACGATGACAAATTTCCCGATGAAATCCTTCAAGACTTTATTCATCAACCTCATAAAGGTACTTGGTGCATTCGTCAAGCCAAACGGCATGACAAGCCATTCATACAAACCTTCGTTTGTCTTGAATGTTGTTTTCCATTCATCACCTTCTCTCATACGAATCTAGTGATATCCACTCTTCAAATGTATCTTTGAAAAAAATCTTTCTCCACTTAATCAATCCATCAAATCATCCATTCTTGGCAATGGGAATCTATACCTGATGGTTATTTTGTTGATTTCCCTTGAGTCAGTACACATTCTCCAGCCTCCGTCTTTCTTTGGACTGAGTACTGTTGGAACAACACATGGACTCAAGCTTTCTCTGACCAATCCTTTGTCCAACAACTCCTGGAATTGCCTCTTAACCTCCTCATTTTCTTTCGGCGTCAACTTATACGCGGATTTATTCGACAAACTGGACCCTAGTATGAGGTCTATATGATGACTCACACTCCTCATCGGTGGCAACGAATGAGGTAATTCTTCCACTACAATATCAGCGAACTCTTCCAGTAGTTCATGAATCTCCTCTGGTAGATCATCCACTCTTGTGCTAGTTAGAACAATTCTCGGCTTTCTGACCACAAAGAATTGCGGATCTTCTTTCTTCTTCACCTCCGTAAGAAGCTCCTTTCCACTCATGAGAAGTACTGTGTTGTTCACTTCTGGCTTCACCTCCTTATCCTTTATCGAAAGCAACATATGGGTTCTCCCATTCTTCTCCAGGGTATATGTGTTCATCCTCCCATCATGAATCACATTTCTATCATATTTCCATGGTCTACCCAGCAATAGATGACAAACATCCATAGGAATAACATCACAGAGTACTTTATCATTATACCCTCCTATTTTGAATTCAACTAAACACTGTTTAGTGACATTTACCTGATGTCTCTTCTGTAGCCATGAAACTTTGTATGGACTCGGGTGATTAGTTGTCTCCAGCTCCAGTTTCTCCACCATCTCGGTTGAAACGAGATTATCCGTGCTTCCACTATCCACAATAACCTTACACACTCTATCCTTGGTCTTGCAAGAAGTCCTAAAAAGATTGTTCCTCTGTTCTGAATTCTCCATCTCCGTCTCTAGCGTCAAAAGGACCTTCTGCATCACCAGTGATCTTCCTCCTTTAGTATATTCTGCCTCAACATCTCGCCTCTATGCCTCGGCGATGTGAGTCTCCTCAGTTTCTTTCTTTTTCTCTGGACACTCGAATGACCTGTGCCCATTCTTTCCACATGTGAAGCATGTGATTACTCCACCTCTTCCTCTTCCTCTACCTCTAGTTCGAGGAAATCTATCATTATCATCATATCCTCCTCTTTGCTCAGTATGTTGTTCTCTTTGCTCCTCATATCACCCTCGCTGTGAGCTTCCACCTCTCTCTGTCCGATTTTGAGGTTTCTTCCAGTCGTCCTTGGGGTTCTGGTATTTATCTTGGGCAACTGCTTTGCCTCTGGGATGACTTCTACCTCGGCCTCTTTGACTCTACTTACAGCTCAGCTTCTCTTCAGCTTTCAGAGCCATTTGGTAAGCATCCTCCACCGTTCAGATGGTTTCCATGCTCATCTCATCCTGAATCTCATACCTCAGGCCATTCATATACCTGGCCACTTTTTCGTCATTGCTTTCACGATGACCTGCCCTAATGTTCAACCTGTAAAACTCTTCAGTATATTCCTTTACTGTCATCTGCTTCTGTCTCAGGTTCTACATCCTCCTGAAAAGAGAAGTTTGATAATCCCTGGGAATAAATTTTGCCTTCATCTTTGCAATCATTCGATCCCAACTCTTGATCTTCTGCTTACCTTTGCAGCGTCTGTCAGCTTGTAGCTCATCCCACCACAATGCTGCATGTCCCTTCAAGCGTGTGACAGCATGCTTGACCTTTTTGTCTTATTTTACATCTTCATAGTCGAAATAGGTGTCAAGAGCTCGGATCCAATCCAAAAGCTCTTTTGCATCCAGATTTCCCTCGTAAACTGGAACTTCCATTTTCACCTTTGTACTCATTCTTGCAACAGCTTTGAGTAAACATTCACTCGCTGCATCTTCCACTGGGATTTCTTCTTCTTCATTTCCAACATCATATTCATCCTCGGATTCATTGGTATCTCCTACATCAGCCTTGCACCTTTCTCTTATCTCCATGTCTTCCATTCTAGCACGAAGATTTCGCATTTCTCTCTCCATGTCTGAATTCTGCACTTGCCTACCTCTTTCTCTGGACATTTCCCTTTCCTCCTCTGGATCGGTTGATTGTCTACCCCTTCTCCTTGGTGGCATGGTGAATTCTCCTTTCTCTCTGCTATAGAAAGCAAAGAAGATTTTCTAAGCTCTGATACCACTTGACACAGGTGCGCCACCCAGGGCACGCCCGCTCACAGGACCTTCTCTTCTTACACGGCCCGAAGAACTGAAAATTTCTTCTAATTCCCTATCGGGAATTCTGCACCCACACTTCTCTTCAAGAAATCCCCCTTCTTTGAATTATCGGGGAATCGAAACTCACTGCTTCGCAAGTTCGTTATCGATCACTGGGCTCTTGAATCCCCGAAACCCGATGTGTCAGTCAACGCTGATTTCCTCTTTCCTCTATCGCGACTTCGCTACTCGCGATACCAAGTACTCGATTTTCCAACCCCCGATACCCGACGCGCCGAAATGTCGATGCACACGTGAGTTGACTTTCAACAGTCCTTTATCTCGTCGGGACTTCGGACTTCGTGGGATCGCAAATCCTAACACCAATATTTTAGGACTTCTCGCGGCGAGATCCCGATAACTTCGTGCCACTTGTACTCCACTAAGCCTACTGTGGCCCACATGACTCTCCCGTCGAAATATCGCATTTCGTGACTCCGAGTTGCATGAATTCTTGGTCCTTGAAAACCCCGATTCTCTGAACCCCGACTTCCTTGGATCTCCTGACACGCATCCTCAATAATGAACGATTCTGGGCTCGTCGAGATATCGCTACTCGCGATATCTCAATTCTTGTTACATAATTTTGGAGCTTCGACTTGCGAATCCACGATACACGATATCACGTGTAGATCAGACGGATCCTATGGCATAGATCAATGGCTCTGCCCCTCCTGAGCTTCGAACCTCTTCACACTTGCACTGATAACTTCCCTGCACCTCCACAAGATCTAACGGCCCTCGAAACTTTGCGAAATCTCCTCAGAGGATTTCGACCATCCGTCCTTCCTTATGTAATCCACGAAATGACGAAGGGTCTCTCCATGAGACTCGTTCACTTACTCGCTAACCTGTGACACTTCCCTCAGACTTTCAATAACAACTTCCCGGTGCTTGTCCTTCAGTGGATTAGAAGGCCTACTCCTCCTGAGCTTCCATGATTCTGAATCTCCACGAAGATTCTTGCACGCACTCCTTGGGGCAACCCTCAAACTCTTCTAAGTGTTGAGTTCTCTTGACTCTGCGCACGCCTATAGCAGCAGTCCTTCAATACTTCGCTTAGTTCCACGACTGAGACTCTCCTTAGCCTACACACTCCTTGCACAACTCGTATAACCCAATTTCACTTTGGGTGAATGAGAACAAGAGCTAACTACCTAATCTTTCTGTCAACGCACTCCTTGCAGACGACTTCATCTGCACTCCTTGCAGGAATCCTTACTTAGATAGAGAAACAATTGAAACTCATTCCACTTCCTCTCGGATTTCAATCTCAACACATGAAATCATACACACAGCATAATAGCAAATGCATAACAGGAAGTAAATACTCATGAGCATAGTCTTCAACACACATACACAGAGAATAACACGACATCCATGAATCTGAATCAAAGCTTTCTTATATTAATTCAAATATCTATACATGGGTGTTCTTCATACAATTCTCTGCATGCTCTTCTATGCTCTCGATTCTTCTGATTCTTCCTGAACTATGTTACAATGCATAATGAGGGTGTCTATATCCGTTCTCCCCCTTTCTTCTAGAACTGTCTAATCTAGTAATAAAATCCTATCTACCTGCATTAACTATTGTAAATGCCTCCATCTAATTCAGATGAGAGAGTATGGCTCGAGGTATGATTACATTATACCAAGGCGCCTTCATTAAATGATCTCATTTATGCTTGCCGCATCAACTTCAAGGGAAAGTTCAAAAATTTGCGTTGGACATCTTCCAGCTGTCTTCTGCTTCCATGTTGGCTCGATTGTCATGAGGGATGCTCCTGCATCATCCAACAAATCATATTTGAGCTTTTTGATTAGCTTTCCAATTGATTGGATGTATGTGATCACTTAATATCAATCAGGACAGAATCCAGATCCTGTCTGGTTCAAAGTTTCTTCCTGATAGTACAAATTCTTCCTCTGTATGTTAAAATTCACACAGACGCACTTTCAGGAACTCTATTCCATATGACCATAGGAGGTGACAAACCATTAAGCTAGACAAGTGTTTAATCACTTATCAAGATTGGTGGTCATGTTTTATTTGCACGTTTGAGATGGACGGTTCTCGTTTACTTCGGGACTTCGGCGTTTCAGGACTCAAGCCTTTGCATTCTTCCAATTATTTTGGAGTAAATTTATCTGAAGTGTGTATATTGTATTCACTAATAGATCGAATGGTCAATATTTAATCTTACATTAGATGGACGATCCTAGCTTGTCCAAAGGCTTCAAACAAATTGATAGTCGAGAGCCCTCCCGAAGTAGATCAATGTTTAGCATTACTTCGTGACTCACCCTTACTCTATCCTTCCATTGTTCTTGATCAAACAGTCCAAAAAAATTCATGAGGCTCTTAGATCAACGACCAATGTTAACTTTGAACTTTGACGCTTCAGGTGTTTTAGCTGGTAGAAGAAGTTGGATATCCCCGAAGGATGTAGTCCCAAAGTGACATGGTTGTTGACGTGGCACTAGTTGAGTGGCTGCCATGTGTCACCTTGATTTGTGAATTTTGTATACCTAATGTGCCAACTATACCTTGACACTTGTCACTAGCCGACTGGGCCACGTGTCATATTTTTCTTCTACCACATGTCTTACTTCATGGCTTCGATACTTCGTGACTTCAGGATTTTTGGCACTTTTTCTACCATCATTCGATTATTGTCAAATTTCCGAATAGATATACAATGTAGATTTTAAACTTTCTTGATCCTACGACCTTTGTTTCTTTCGGAACTCCGGGGTTTCGGAGTTCTTGGTTTATCTGAGTTGTTTATCACTAGAGTAGGTCAAGGCCAGAGTTGAGCACCTTTTTCCGTGGCGCGTTCACTCCATATCAACGGTTGATGGTATTTCCTATTCTTCCTTTGATCCAACAGTCGAAGGGAGTTCATGACTTCGGTACTTTGGCCTTCGGGTAAACTTACATGTTTTAGACTTCTTTTCACTAGAGTGATCAACGCCGAAGTTGACCACCTTCTTTCCTTTAGGGTGATTTGACGGTTGGGGAACCATCTGAAGCTCCTTCTTTAGATCTAACAGTTGAGATTTAATCCTTCCCAGCCTATGACTTCACCTCAATTTAATGATCCTAAATTGTCCCAAAACAAAAATGAAGGGCTCTTGTAACTCAATCATTTACAAAAGGATTTCTTCACTTGCAGAAATCTGTCTCCTATGTTATTTCAAATGTATCATCTCTTCTGAGCTTTGGATTTATATTGTATTCTTCTACACCCTATTGACATCAATGAAAATATCGTACCACTTTGTCCAACATTCTCCCCCTTTGGCATTGATGGCAACCTTTTCTTTGAAATATTTTTATTTATGTTGCTTATTAATTTCCTCCCCCTTTGAAAACAATGATAGAGGGAATATTTCTTTGTTCCCCCTATGTCAATGCTCCTAGAGACCATGTTCCCCTTTTCTTCTGATACAAATTTAATGGTTTTAATGAGGTCTATGAGTTACTCTCAATTTATGTCGAACATTTTCAAAAGTACTCTTGGGAAAAGGTTTTGTGAATATGTTCGCAATTTGTTCTTTGGTGTCCACATACACTATTTTAACAACTTTTTGAGTAACCTTATCTCTTAGGAAATGGTATTTAATTGGGATGTGCTTTGTTTTAGAATGCATTAATGGATTTTTAGAGATACTTATGGCACTAGTGTTATCCCAATTAATAGTAATGGGATTATCATATCTTATTTGTAAATCTTCTAATGTTTGATTCATCCAAAGAACTTGTGTGCAACACAATGCATCAACAATGTATTCTTCCTCTGTTGTAGATAGTGATGTGATTGTTTGTTTCTTAATTAGCCATGCTACTAGACATTTTCCTAAGAAAAATTCTCCTCCACTGGTGCTTTTCCTATCATCTATACTACTAACCCAATCTGCATTAGTGTATGCACTTAGATTGAAGTCTTTATCTTTTGGATACCATAATCCAAGTTCTAAGGTGCTTTTAATATATATGAATATTATCTTTACTGCTTTTAAGTGAGTTTCTTTAGGTGCGGATTGAAATCTCCCCACAAGTCCTACAGCCTGCATGATGTCATGTCTTGTAGTTGTTGAATAGAGCAGACTTCCAACCATTGATATGTACATCGTTTGGTCCACTTTTGGTGAGTCATCTTCTAGGCTTAGTTTACATCCAGTGACCATAGGAGTACTCATAGGTTTATTGTCTTCCATTTGGATTTTTTTTAGCATTTCCTTGATATATTTTGCTTGGGAAATGAATATTCTTTTTCTTGTTTGATTTACTTGTAAACCTAAGGAGAAGGATAGTTCTCCCAGCATAGACATTTCAAATTCTTCTTTCATTTTGGTTACAAACTTTCTTCTTAGTATAGTAAGATTACTTCCAAATATGATGTCATCTAGATATACCACCACAAAAATCATGTTTTGATCCTTAGTTTTGATGTATAAGTTGTTGTCAGTATTCCCTCTCTTATATCCTTGTTTTAGCAGGTGTTGATCAAGCCTTGAGAACCATGCTCCAGGGGATGGTTTAAGACCATACAGTGCCCTTTTTAGCTTGCACACATAGTCCTGATTTTTAGTTAACATGAATCCTTCTAGTTTCTCAACATAGACTTCTTCTTCTAGTGTTCCATTAAGGAATGCTAACTTGACATCCATCTGATAGATTTTGAAATTTATGAAGCATCCAAATGCCAGGAACATTATAATGGCCTCAAGTCTTGCTACTGGAGCAAAAGTCTCTTCAAAATAAATACCTTCTACTTGGGAATATCCTTTGCAAACTAATTTGGATTTGTTCTTTATAATCTCCCCATTTTCATTAGTTTTTTCTTGAAGATCCACTTGGTTCATACCACATTCTTGTCCTTGGGTCTTGGAACTAGTTCCCAAGTCTGGTTTTTCTCTATTTGGTCTAGTTCTTCATCCATTGCTTTTATCCAATATTTATTTTTGTTGGATTCTTTAAATGACTTAGGTTCTATCAGGGATAAAATTGCTTGTTCTAAGTCAAATGTGAGTTTCCTTCTTGTTTCCACTCCTGCATTTTTATGTCCAATAATCTGACTTTCTGGATGATTCTTTTGAACACTTTTTTATGGAGATTTTGGCAAGGGAGTTTCTTCATTTTCTTCTTCATTAGCATATGGCTTGTTTTCTTGTGTTTCATTTTCATTATCTTCTTACTGACATTCTACATCATCATCTTCTTTCTAATATTTTTTATCAATTTTTGTTATGTCCTGGGATATGCTCTTCTTTAGTTTTAGATCATCTATCTTTACATTTTCACTTTCCACTATATTTAGTAGTATAAAATCATAAAAAAATTATGCTTTCTTATTAGGTGAATATACTAAAAATATGCCTTCATCATATTTTGGATCAAACTTCCCTAAATTATCTTCATCATTCTTAATGTAACATTTACTTCCAAAAATTCTAAAGTGTTTTACAGATGCTGGCCTACCAAACCATAGTTCATAAGGATTTTGTTCATGGTTGGATCTCAACTAAGCTCGATTAAGTATGTGGATTGTTGTCTAGATTGCATCTCTCTAGAATTTTTCTGGAAGCTTGGCTTCATTTAGCATGGTTCTTGCATCTTCTTGAACCATTCTGTTTTTATTTCTTCCATTTTATTCTGTTGAGGAGTCCTGGGAGATTACAATTGTCTTTTGATACCATGTTTTTCACATAATTGAATGAACACTTTAGAGGTGAATTCTCCTCCATTTTTTTTATCTCAGACATTTAATTTTGAGATCTCTTTCATTCTCTACAAGGGCTTTGTATGTTTTAAACTTCTCAAAGGCTTCTAATTTTATTTTAGAAAGTATACCCAGGTCAATCTTGTGTAATCATCAATGATCAACATAAAATAATGTTCACCATAAGTAATTTTAGTTCTGGTAGGTCCACATATATCTGTGTGAATAAGTTCTAATGGTTTTGTTGTGGAATGCTCTTTTGTGTTGAACCTAACTCTTGTTTTCTTCCCTATTTGACAATGTTTACAAATAGGATTTGAAGGCTTTATAATCTTTGGTATATCCATTACTACCTCCTTCTTATTGAATTTGATTAATTTTTCAAAGATTAGATGTCCCAAACCTCTATGCCATGGCCAAATTTCATCTTCTTGACCTAAACAACATTTTTTCTTCTCCTCCCATGTCAAGGATGTACACATTGCTAGATGTTCTTGGTGCAACTGCCACTAACTTCTCTGTATCTTCTCTTCTTGTATCACATTTCTAAGAATCAAAGGTAAGTATGTGACCTTGATCACATGTTTGACTTATGCTTAGGAGATTAGGCTTAGTATTTTCTACTAAAAGTATGTTTTTCTGCTTTGGCCTTATTATTTCCTAGGCTAATAGTGCCTTTTCCAAGTATCTTGGCTAACACATTATCTCCAAAGGTGGTTTTTCTTTTTTCTTTCTTTGTTAACTTGAGAAATTTTCTTTGATCTCCTTTCATGTGTTTGAACATCCAATGTCTATATACCACTAACATCCTTTGTTTTTGGCAAATAGGGATACTTTACACTATGTTTTCTCTACTTGTTTTTTCTTCCATACTTTTTTATTGTTGGGAATATTTATCTCTTTGACATACTTTGAAAATATACATTCACTGGCTTCATGTCCATATTTATTACATTTGAGGCATTCCATATTGTAATCTTGTAATAGAGAGAATGAATTATAGTTTCTTTTATATGTGTTGAACTTCTGACTTCTTTGGACATTTTTTGGATTGTGCCTTCTATAGGCTTTACAATGTACTACTTTGTGTCCAAAATTATTGCAAGAATAACAACATCCAAGGAAGATATACTGATATCTGGTAGAGGGATTTATTCTAGTGATTGTTTTCTTCTAGTCATGTTTTTCTTTAGTAGGGGATGTTGATTTCTGTTTATTTGGGATGGTCTCCAATGGAATCATCCTTGTCTTATTATCTTTTCTTCTTAAGGGGTTTTTAAGAGCATCTGCATAATTGATTGGTATTTTGATAGGTCCTTGTGATGTAGAAGTTGAGTCTTGGGTGTATTCCAACCCATCCTTGTTATTTGGTGACCTTTGAATACTGAGAATTTCATCCAAGATCTTTGAAATATTTTCAAATTTTGATCCCTTCTTTTCTTTTTCAAGTTCACCTTTTAGCAGCTCAATCTTAGCTTCTAGCTTCTCACATTTTTGTTTTCTATCATTGAGTTGTCCTAAAATGAATTATTCATTTCTATTAGCTTCTAGGAGATGGGACTTTAAATCATTGAGTTGTCCCTATCCTTCTTCTTGGGATAGGTACATTTGTTAGAAAAGTGTCTGATTCTGCCACAGTTGAAACATTTGAAGGGTAACTTTTCTTTATATCTTCTAAATCCTTTATGGAGTTTCTTTATAAAGTTGGTCTCTTCTACATCTGATATGTCTGACTAATATTCATTAGACATATGTTCTTGTTTCTTCTTTGCTTTATATTATTTAAAGGATGTTTCTCCTTTTGATGGCTTTTTGTTCCCTGTTCTCATCTCATGTGCTGTAAAAATTCCATGAACCTGATCTACTGTGATCTTGTCAAGTTATGGTCTATCTTCAACTGAGTAAATCTTGGCATCATATCTCATAGGTAATGACCTTAATATTTTTTGTACAATAGGTTTATCAGTAATTTCTTCTCTTGTTGCTCTAATTGATTTAACTACCTCATCTACCCTATGAAAGTATTCAACAATGTTCTCTTCTTCTTTCATCTTCAAATTTTCAAACTGAGATCTATAGGTTTGTAGTTTGGTGTCCTTGACTTTTCTATCTCCTTCATATACAACCTCTAATTTGTCATAGATTTCCTTAGCTGACTTACAATGCATTACCTTCACACATATATAATTTTTCAATCCTCCTAGAATGGCATTAACTGCTCTTGAATTGTCATTACACACCTTCTTTCCTGCAGTATATGTGAGTGGAGTAGTTGGTGCAGTGTAACCATCTACAACATATTTCCAAACATCAAAAACAATATCCAACATGAATATTTTCATTCTTATTTTCCAGAGAGCATAACCACCTTCATCAAACAATGGTTATTTATTGGAAGACATTCCCTCTTGCTGATCCATTTTCAGAATCTACCTTCCAGTTATTAGACTTTGATGAAGGAACTCACTCTGATACCAATTGTTGGAATACTAAGAGAGGGGGGGTGAATCAATATTACCTTTTTAAACAATTAGTAATTTTATTTTATTAACCACCACAATATATCAACAACGGACTTGTATTTTAAAATCAATTATAAGTATAATTAACAAAAAATACAAGATTCATAAATAATATGAGATTGTGAAGGACACCAATCCTCTTTAGAGAACCAACTCTTGGAGACACAAATCCTCTTCTTCAGGGCACCAACTCCCTTGTTTTAGGGCACCAAACCTAGGAAGCACCAACTCCCTTGTCTTTAGGGAACCAACCCTAGAAAGAACCAACTCCCTTGTTTTCACACTTTACTTAGTAAAGGATATTAATCCTTCCTTGCTCCTCCCTTCCACCCTCACTGCATAAGAATCATTAGTTTCTCTTCTTGGACTCTGCTTTTGTTTTTTATCTTTTGATTTGGACTACAGAGAAACTTCTTCTTCACCATTATTTCTTTCTTATATAGTCTTCCAACTGGTGTGAGCGTTGAAACATTATGTCCCTTTATTTGGATCATTGCACCTCTTTATTTAGATTAACATTAATAACATTTTTCTTTTAATTTAGAATTAATATCTTCCTTTATTATTATTCACACATTATCGTGCAAGATTTTCAATATAGTAAGAGGAAATTTCATAAATCGATCACATGTATGGATCGATTTCTTTTAATTCAATCTCATGGATTTTTATTTCCTTCTTAAGATTCTACTACGTTCCCATTTCTCCAACAGATCATATTTGAGATTTTCAATTAGCTTTCCAATTCATTTAGCATGGTTCTTGTAGCTTCTTGAACTGTTCTTTTTTTCCTTTCTACCACTCCATTCTGTTGAGGAGTCCTGTGAGTTGAAAACTATCTTTTGATACCATGTTTTTCACAGAAATTAATGAAATATTTAGAGGTGAATTCTCCTCCATTGTATGATCTTAGATATTCAATTTTGAGCTCTGTTTCATTCTCTACAATGGCTTTGTATGTTTTAAACTTCTCAAAGGCTTCTAATTTTTATTTTAGAAAGTATACCCAGGTCAATCTTGTGTAACCATTAATGATCAACATAAATAATGTTTACCATAAGTACTTTTAGTTATGGTAGGTGCACATAGATCTATGTGAATAAGTTTTAATGGTTTTGTTGTGGAATGTTTTTTTTTTTTAACCTAGCTCTTTTTTTCTTTCCTATTTGACATTGTTTACAAATAGGATTTGAAGGCTTTATAATCTTTGGCAAATTCCTTACTACCTCCTTCTTATTGACATTGATTAATTTTTCAAAGCTTAGATGTCCCAACCTTCTATGCCATAGCCAACTTTCATCTTCTTGACCTAAAAAACATTTTTCTTCTCCTTCCATGTCAAGGATGTACACATTGTTGGATGTTCTTAGTGAAATTGCCACTAGCTTCCCTATATCTTCTCTTCTTATCTCACATTTCTGAGAATCAAATGTAAGTATGTGAACTTGATCATATGTTTGACTTACACTTAGGATATTAGGCTTAATATTTTCTACTAAAAGTACATTTTCTGCTTTGGCGTTATTATTCCCTAGGCTAACAGTGTCTTTTCCAAGTATCTTAGCTGGCACATTATCTCCAAAGGTGACTTTTCCTTTTTCTTTCTTTGTTAACTAGAGAAATTTTCTTTGATCTCCAGTCATGTGTTTATAACATCCATTGTCTACATACCACTAACATCCTTTGTTTTTGGCATACAGGGCTACTTTACACTCTGTTTTCTCTACATTTTTTTTCTTCCATACTTTTTTATTGTTGAGAATATTTATCTCTTTGACATACTTTGAAAATCTACATTCACTGGCTTCATGTCCATAGTTATTACATTTGAGGAATTCCATAATATAATCTTGTAATGGAGAGAATGAATTATAGTTTCTTTTATCTGCATTGAACTTCTGACTTCTTTGGAAATTTTTTGGATTGTGCCTTCTATAGGCTTTACAATGTGCTGCCTTGGTCCAAAATTATTGCACGAATATAAATATCCAAGGAATATATACTGATATATGTTAGAGGGACTTCTTCTAGTGATTGTTTTCTTCTGGTCATCTTTTTCTTTAGTAGGGGATGTTGATTTCTGTTTATTTGGGACGGTCTCCAATGGAATCATCATTTCCTTATTATCTTTTCTTCTTAAGGGGTTTTTAAGAGCATCTACATAACTGATTGGTCTTTTGGTAGGTCCTTGTGATGTAGAAATTGTGTCTTGGGTGTATCCCAACCCATTATTTTTGTTTGGTGACCTCTGACTACTGAGAATTTCATCCAAGATCTTTGAACTATTTTCACATTTTGATCCCTTCTTTTCTTTTTCAAGTTCACCTTTTATCAGCTCAATCTCAGCTTCTAGCTTCTCACATACTTGTTTTCTATCATTGAGTTGTTCTAAAATGACTTCTTCAATTCTATTAGCTTCCAATATATGGGACTTTAAATCACTGATAATCTTCTCTGATTCTTTGATAGTTCTTGATGCATACATTTCTCTCGATTGATGTAATTCTTCAAATTCTTGAAGTTATGCCCTAAGTAGCTTGTTATTCTTTTCATACTTTCTTAGTTCCTACAGATCACTAATCAGTTCAGTTTTTAGATCTACTTCACCTTCACTTTTAGAGTTTTCTTCATTATCTATATTATTATTTTGAGTGTTTATTCCCATAAATAGAAGCTCTGAATATTCATCTTCACTTACGTCTGAAGAGTTGATGTCTTTTTTGGAGTAGAAGTTTTTATTTTTCTTATAAAATTTCTTCTTGTATTGGTTTTTCTGGTTGTGGTCTTCTTCATCATTATTGTCCTCCTACTTGGGATAGGGACATTTGTTAGCAAAGTGTCTGATTCTTCCACAGTTGAAACATTTATAAGAAAAATAAAGATGATACTTATGCAACTCCCCTGAGTGGGGTAGAGATTATATCTTGTTGGGTATTCAGCACACCTTGGTGTGGAATGGGGTTTTGAGAAACGTCTAGAGGTGGTGGTTGTAGATAATGTTATGGGGGCAGTTGAGGGGCAGTTGGTGATGGAGGGCATTGAGTGTTCCTGGATTCTTTCATCTATTTGTAATCGGAAATTTGGGGATAGTGGTGAGTATAATGTCCATACTCCCCCCATAGAGTGCAAGAGAATTCATTTATGAGGTTAGTGTTCTTCCCTTGTCATGGTTGATTGTTATTGTTTCCCCCTTGGGGGTTTTGGTTGCCTTGATTCTGGTTTCCCCCAGCGGGACGATTTTGTTGGGAGTTATTTCCTCCTGGCCCTAGATTGTTATTGTTTCAGTTTTTTCCTTTCTTCTTGGAAGTATTTGGATGATGGTCTAGATTTTCCATGTTAAACTATTCAAAAGCATGAAACTGTTGAATGGGAGAGGGTTGAACAAAATTAACACCAGCATGTGGTTGTCTTGGTGGAGGAGCAACTGGTTTGGGAGGACCAGGAAATGGAAAATATGGATTGTTTTTTGGAGACAATCCATATGGAGTATAGGAAGTTGAAGTACTTCCACCATTATTGGGGTTATATGTGGAGATTGGGGGTGGACCTGTACTTGATTAAGAGACCAGATGCATCATGGGTACCAGTGGGGGTCCCCCCAATGGTGGAGGGGAAACAACAAGGTATGACTGTTGGTGAGTGGGATGAGGGTAATATTGTGTCCCTCTATATGGTTGAGGATATTGATTTTGCACCATAAGTACGTGATGGGTCATCGTAGGGGTTGACATGTGTCATATAACCAATCAACCCATCTGCAGCATGAGAAACCCTAGGTTTTTCCTGGCCAAATGGTATGGGTCTGGGTGCAACAGGAAGTACTTTGTAACCTGACTTGGCATATATGAGGTCAAATTGTTGGGCCTTGCTGATGGCTTCCTCTTCTAATTGAGTAAAAGTGGATGCTACATCCTTGGCAATCACACAAATGATCGATTTAAGAAACTAATCGAGACATTGTTCTTTGGTGGTTTTTTCTTTACACAAACTACATCGCCGACACCATTCATGGATGTCATCGACGATATGGATAGAAGAGGTTTGTTTGAACTCGGAGAGAATTTCCAAGCCAGTGTCATGACGAACCGATAATTGGAAAAATGACAAAGGGGCCTTGACCAATGATTCAAAGGTCACATGGGACCCTGATTTTTCATCCACATACCATTTGGTTGATGAACCAATGAGGGTTCGTTGAAACAAACTTAAGCATATGGAATCATCCATGATGTTGTTTGAAGAGAACCATAAGTGGAAGGTCATAACATGGTTGGCAGGGTCTTCCTCTGGTTTTCCTTCAAACTTCGAAATGTCTGAAGAAAATTTGGTAGGCATATTGGGCCAAGTGGCATCATGTAAAATGGGGTCATTCGTGAGTTTGGTTAAATCAGGAATGTTGAGGGATGCCAAGTATGGAAAAGGGGGATTTGGCGGAGGATTAGTTCTAGCCATTGTGTGTGTAGGTAGTGGACCTATTCCTTGAGAGGGATTTGGCGGGTTTTTACTTCTTCCTTGAGAAGAAGTTTGACCTCCGCCTCCTTGTGAAGGAGAGACAATAGGTGGATAGCCTTGGGTATTTGACCCAAGAAAAGTGGAACCAAGTAAATTTGATCCCAAAAAAGTAGCACTTACTGGGGTGTGAGATGGTTGAGTTGGTGAGTTGGCAAGACTAGGGACTCCTCCTGGAATATGAGGGAGATTCTGCAAGTGTCTAGAACGATGGGGATTACATGTTTCCCCTATGATTCCGACTAGAAAGTGAATGTGTGCAAATGGTGAATAGAGAGAAATAAATGAACAAGTGCTTTTATATTTTTGACCTTCACAAAATAGTATAACTCACAATTGGATGTAATCAAATGAACATCATACATCAATTGTAAAATAAACAAGCATGTGGATAGGTTGATTTTGTCCACATGGGGAGAAAACAAAAATAAATGCTTGTGTCCTAAAATACCTATTGTCCTTCCTCTCAATTTAGCATTGGACCTTCCAATAGCAATCAACAGTGGGGTTTGAATCCATCGGAAGAGGAACTAGTGAAGGTTGAATTAATCAGTTATAATGAGAGGTAGCGGGTGCATATCCCAAAAGAGCTGGCAATATTTCCCAATAGCCACACAAAATCTAATCAAGATGTGATTGCATCCCACAACTGCCACCTGGGTAGATATCCTAAGTTTGGCCACTAAGTAACTCGGTCAAAGTGCAACATTTAGATTTTCGACCTAAAAAACAGATCACGGGTTGGATACCCTCACAAGAGTTGAGTGACTCAAGGAGGGATGCGCAGAACAACCGGACCTCGGCCTTAGACTCTTCATGGGTATCTCCCTGCCTTATGGTATAGGAACACTTGACTTGCAAGATTTGAAAGATCCCTATTCTCAACTTATATTGTTTCAAAATGTGAGAACCTGATAACGGGGGGTTGTTTGGATGCCTACCCCTGAGATCCTACATAGACTAAAAAAGGTATTTAGGCATCTACTATGGAGGAAACATTTAGTGCATTCTTAAAAAAAAAATTAGATGGAGTGGGCTGAGAGATTGGGGTCATCGACCAACCTCGTTTGAATTAAATTGGTGTGGAAAATTTCCAAAGAAATAGTCGGATCTTTCGGAGTTCCTTTTGAATTACTTTGTGGGTACTTAAAAAACAAAGCTTACTTCGACCTCCACTATTCTAATAGAAATAATGTGTGTGATGAGTGGCTTTGTGTGCAAGAAAGTGAAAAGTGTGCAAACTGTTTTTAATAAGTTAAGTGTAAGATTGCAGCATGTGGACTTCCTATGGTCCTTACAAATCTTCTTACCTAGCTTACTATGTTTGTTTGGTACAACCTTGAAGAATATTTAAAGCCCTAGAGAACTAGAAATGTTGACATATGGGTCCTTACTTGATCCTTTAAACTACCTATAATGTTGTCTTAACTAAAAAATCTTTTGAAACTATCCTAGGATTGTAGACATGTGGGCATGTATGGGTCCTTACTTGATATTTTAATCTTTCCTAGAGTGTTGTCTAGACTAAGAAAATTTTTAGAAACTATCCTAAGATTGCAAACATGTGGGCATGTATGGTCCTTTACAAATCTTTAAGATGGTTTTCAAAACTAAAAAGTACCCTAGGGGGGTTTTGTCCTCTCCTAATGATTTTTAAGGGAGATGAAATTTCCTTTCAACCACCTTTTTTGATTCTCGAGATCACACTTGGGTGTAGGGGAAGAGCATACTTGGGAGTTTAAAATAGATTTATAGTCCCAAATTAATTGATTGTGTTTTGAAAAAGAAATAACTTTAACTCAAGGTTTTAAATGCCAAATGAGCCATCCATGTGGAAACAAAGAAAATAGAATAATTGTGATTCTTTTTACCCCTATGTGCTTATGTTAGCTAACCTTCCTTGTAAGAAATAGCTCTAAGTAAAGTGTGATTTCCTTACAAAGTGCAGGAAATTACAATGTGAAGGAAAGGGGCCCTCAAGCCACTCATAAAACCCTTACAATTTTCCAAAAACTAAACTTGTGTGTGGGTTGTATAACTGACAGTCGCACTAAGCGCATAGAATGCACACAATGCATGGTTTTATGAAGGTTGTTGCATGCACAGAACGCATAATGCATGTCTGTGTGCCTCAAAATCCGTGCACTTCCTGTCAAGCGTCAGGAAAGAAATTTCCAAATGAAATTCTCTTGCCTTGGCTTTGAATTCTGACTTTAGAAAACTAGATTAGGCCGGTTTTGGTACATGCATATCCAAACAATTATAAAGAAGTGTTCTTAAGACTTAAATAGAGAGAAATTTGATTCACAATCCCCAATATGGTCGCCAATATGTTGTGTTGGTTTTGTCGCATGGGTGAGCAAAAACACAACACCTACTTGCCTAGTTAAGTCAAATAAACAAGACAGAGGTTTGTGAGTTGATTAGATAACCAAATACACATAAAACAAGGAAATATAAATAAAAATAAAAAGAAATAGATGTTAGAGAAGCTTGCAAGAACTAGAACCATGAAAAACAAAAAATGACAATCATATAGCTACCAATGGATCAATATATTGATAGGCTAACATCGTAGAGAAAGGCATGAACTTATGAATCCCCTCTTCCTCATTGGGAGGGCTCTTGAGTTCCCTAATAGAGAGCTCTTCTCTTCATGCAATGGCAAGTAACAATGGTAAAGAAATACAATTGCAATCCTCTCAAGAGGTGAGTGGAATGGCCCTTGCTATAGTTCTTGAATGATTCAAAGAGAAAAAAGGATTCTCCAAGAAGAATTCTTGCAGCATAACAATACCTTGAAGTTCTTATTTTTCTAGCACACCCATAGAACATATTTATAGTGTTCATTCATGGCAAGATATAATTGGTTCATAGTGTGAACAAGGGGACTTTTAGGGAACTTCCTAGCCCTTGACTAGCCTCCAAGCTAGATTTCGCTCAGATCTGAGTGTCAAATCGTGTTGGGGGTCAGACTGGAAGTGGTTGAGAGGTCAACAAGATCCATAAATGTGTTGTTCATGAGAAGTGTGTGGATTTTCTTGTATACAGTCGTGCATCTTGTGCATTCTATGCACAGTGCACGCTTAGGGTTTTGTTAGCATGTGCATTATGCACACAGTGCACGTGCTCCCTTTGGTGAATTTGCGCACTTTAATTTTTTGAACCAAGTATATAGTTTTATGCTTTTTTGATGGATTTTGGTGTTGCAGGTGTACTAATTTCTTTTGGAATTGGTGCATTTCTTCAACCATTGTGTGCAATGTTGCGGACGATTTTTCAGTGATAACAATCCCCATGTAGGAATGTTGTATTCACATGCATTTGTTCTACTTCAAAATCAAACATAGAAACAACAAATAATAGAAATATAATAGAGGTTAACTTGGCAACAGGAAAAAAAATATCACCAAAATCAATTCCCTCAAACTGGGAATAACCCTTTGCTACTAATCAAGCTTTGTCTTTCTGCACTTTTTCATTTGCATTCAACCTGTTTTTAAATACCCATTTGATTCCAATGATATTTATTCCAGTTGGCAACTCCACTAGATCCCAAGCCTCATTCTTATCCAAGGATTCCATTTCTTCATCCATGGCCTTTTTCCATAGTTTTCCATCCTTTGAATCCACTGTCTCCCTAACAGTTTTATGATCATCATCAGTAATAGACAAAGAAAAATTTGAATGGAAATTAGGTGAGTATACCTTTCCGGTATCCTTTTTCCCTGAACCAATATCCTCAATACTAGAGTATGAGGATCTTCTTATTATTATTATTTTTCTTCTGTAGATTCTGATTCATCATCCTTTAACTCAAACTCTTTCTTCTTTGACAAAATCTTTCTCTAAATACCACATCTCGGCTATACACAACCTTCTTAGTTTATGGCTTCCAAAGCTCATAACCTTTGAAACCATATTTATATCCAATAAAGATACAATTTTCATCCTTCTTATCTAGCTTACTCTTTGAACATGAACATAGGCATCAAAGCCAAATAACTTGAGATGTGTGAGAGAGGGTTTCTCACCATTCCATACCTCGTGTGGAGTCTTGTCATCCAATGTTGATGAGGGTGATCGAATGACCATGTAACATGCAATACCCATTGCCTCTTTCCAGGATTATTTCCCTAACCTGACACCATTGAGCATGCACCTTGCTTTTTCCATCGACATCTTGTTCATTCTTTTTGCAACTCCATTATGTTGAGGTGTATAAGGATTATTCTTCTACCTTGCTATACCACATTTCTTACATAATTCTTCGAATTCATTCCCATAGAACTCTCCACCATTATCCATCCTCAACACCTTAATTATTTTCTCTCTTTGCTTCTCAAGAAGAGCCTTAAACTTTTTAAACCTATCAAAGACTTCAAATTTATTCCTGATGAAATATATCCAAGTATTCCTCAAGAATTCATCTATAAATGAGACATAGTAAATGAATTTTCCCAATGATGGAACCGACACAGGTCCAAACACATCAGTGTGCACTAGTTGTATAAATCATTTTGCCCTCTTTGCACCAAAGGGAAATCATACTTGATTCTTCTTCCCATATACACAATGTTTAAAGAAATCAAAATCTAGAGATCATTTAGACATACCTTCAACCATACCTTTACCATGTAGGAGTCAAAGACCTGTTTCTACGATATGCCCCAGTCTTTGATACCACAACATAACCTTTTCTCCAGAGATTGTAGGAGTTTTTTCTTCTTCGACTCCAATATCAAGAACAATGGAACTATTACACCAATCACTAATAGTGCTTCCTTGCATTTTATACAAAGTTCCAATCTGAACTCCCTTCAACAACACCAGTGCTCCTTGAACCATCCTGCAAGTTTATTTTTTAAATATTGTTTTTACCCTTGCATCGTCCATTTTTCTTACATAAATCAAATTTATGGCCAATCATGGGATGTGCAGAACACCATGTAGTTTTTTAATCCTTCCATCTATGATACTCAACTTGACTCTTCATCGTCCTATGATTTTGGCTATCGAGTCATCACCTAGGAAATCATTACCTCCATCATACCTTTCATATTCACATAACCACTCCATGTGAGGAGTCATATGAAAGGATGCACCTGATTCAACCAACCATGCCTCATGATCTGCATGTGCTCTTGAAGAAGCCAATTACAC